>JAWDJE010000002.1:132687500-132835000 GCA_035047345.1 Bradypodion ventrale | reverse complement strand
CTTTGGTGGGAAGGTAACAGCGTTCCGTGCGCTCCGGTGTCTAGTCACGCCTGCCATATGACCACGGAAATGTCCACAGAAGCAGACAGCGCTGGCTCTTCGGCTTTGAAACAGAGATGAGCACTGACCCCCTAGAGTCAAATATGACTGGCTTTTGGGCAAGGGAGACCTTTACTAGGGATGGATTAAGGGTAGAAAGTCTGTCAGTTCTACTTTCTCCTGCCTTTCACTATTTTAAACCTTACGAGCTAGTCTTAAATATAATAAAAATGTGTGAATTTGGAAAATTGTTCAAACATGAATGAAATTATGCTTTCTACTGTCAGCAACAGTATAATTATTCCAATGTGGAGAAGATGATCTTATATTTGCTTGACCTGCTATGTAAACTTTAAAGATTAGGAGCTTGGCTTGAGGGTGGGGAGAGAGCTGGCAACTCTAATTATGTATGGTTAGATACACATGGTTTCAAACCCAGACTTTTAAGACTTAAACACTTTAACGTCTAGCCCTGGACAGACCAATCTGTCCATTTCAGTTTTCCCCCTGCTTCATTTCATCATGTTTCAAGTTCGTTTCATCATGGTTATGAAGAAATATTTGAATGTTAGAACATTCTCATTATAAGTGTGCTGAAATGAAAATTTCACCCTTCCAAAGTTTAGATGTTTCCACAAATATGATTGGGGTGAAGAAGTTGAAAGAGATTGCCACATTGTATTATTGTAATGCTGCCCATCATTGACATCTGTGGTTTGACAGGATCTGCCTAAGATCCTAGTGGGGTACTGCAGGACGGAAATGAGCTCCCGTCTTCATCCCAGCTCCTGCCAACCTAGCAGTTCGAAAGCAAGAAATTGCAAGTAGATAAATAGGGACCACTTCGGTGGGAAGGTAACAGCGTTCCGTGCGCTCCGGTGTCTAGTCATGCCTGCCACATGATCACGGAAATGTCTGCAGAAGCAGACAGCGCTGGCTCTTCGGCTTAGAAACAGAGATGAGCACTGCACCCTAGAGTCGGATATGACTGGCTTTCGAGCAAGGGAAACCTTTACCTTTACTTTACTACAATCTTACTCTGCCTGATTCTAGTCTTAACTTTGTAAATGGGTGTTCATCAGAAAAAGTGACAGGGCTCATTTCTTAAGAAACCCTCGAAATAAGCTGAGATTGGTGTCAGAGATAGACAGATGTCCAAACTGGGGGTGGGGGTGGGGGGTAGTTGAGCTCCAGATATTGCTAGTAGCTACTCACGGTCTAGATACATTCCAATCTGCCTTTTGGTTTAACCATAATATTGAGTTTAAAATTGCTTTGGTTGTCCTGATGAAAGAGCAGAATAAATGCAAATTTTCATTGATCTTTCTGTGGCTTTTGGTAATGTGAACTGGACCATCTGACTTCAGCAGGAGCCACTGTATTTGTATGTGTCCACAGAGTGCCCAAAGAGGCATGGCTAGCCATCTGTCCAGTGAGTCTTATCAGATTAGTAATAGGGCCTTTTTAGTGATGGGCCCATTCTCAAAAATGTCTTTCTCATGAAAGTATGCCTGGACCTCTCTTTGGCTAGTTTTAAATAGCTCTTAAGTACTTGAATGCTTTGGGAAGTTTAAATTCTATATCTTAAATTTTAAGGTTTTGTCTGTCACTGATATTTTAATTTTAATTTGCATACTGTCTGTTTTTTTTAAAAAAATCTTTAAGATAGTGTAAAATAAAAAGATATTCAAATAAAATAATATAGGAAATTATCACCATCCTAAGTGCAGCTCCCCCAGTGGCTTAGTGGTGTAGACACTGAGCTGGACACTGGAAGGTCGGGTTTCAGTGCCCGAAAGCTGCACTTTGGGACATGAAAGGAGCCGAGGGAAGCAGCCCCGTTCGCCCGGCAGCTGGCCAGTGGGATGAGCCACAGCTGGGGCCTGAGAGGGCTATAAGAGCCGCCGCCCTCTGCCTTGCCGCCGCCAACGACGACGAGGAAAGCATCCCCGTTTACCCGGCAGCCGGCCAGTGGGATGAGCCACAGCTGGGCTCGAGAGGGCTACAAGAGCCACCCTCCCCTGCCTCGCCACCGCTGCTGCCGCCGAGGGAAGCAGCCCCGTTCACTTGGCAGCCAGCCGGTGGGATGAGCCACAGCTGGGGCTCGAGAGGGCTACAAGAGCCACCCTCCTCTGCCTCGCCACCACCGATGATGAGGAGGGAAGCAGCCCCGTTCACCCGGCAGCCGGCTGGTGGGATGAGCCACAGCTGGGGCTCGAAAGGGCTACAAGAGCCGCCCTCTGCCGGAGGACGCAGGCGGGAGAGCCCTGTTTTGCCACACTGTTCTGCAGCACACATTGGACTCTTTCCCTTGTTCATCCCCTGGTTCTTGAGGGAGATGGGAGGTAGCTGTGCGGTGCAGACAGCCGGCCACGGGAGCGCTACCGGAGCCATCATTAAACTTTCCTCCCTCGGCCATTCCTTGGCCTTGAGGGAGACGAGGACTCTTGCTGGACTTTCCCTCAGTTGTGTCGACTTTGCCGACCTTACTGACTCTGCCCTCCTGGCTCTGCCTGCCGGGAGTGCTTGGGAATAATCGGGGGCCTTTTCAGTATGTTTTTGTACTTTTGCATTTTTGTATTACTGTTGCATTATGATGTGTATTGCTTTGTAGTTTTGTATTTTGTATATGAAAATGTATTCTTGCCTTGTAATCTGTACTGTATTTTTGTATATTTTTGAATATTGTGAACTGCTTTGGGTCGTCCACAAAACGAGGAAAGCGGTATATAAGAATAAAATTCAATTCAATTCAATTCATTTGGGCGTCCACTGAATGGAGTTTCTCTAGCAAAAATCATCCCAACCCAGAGTAATCTCTGACATGAAAGTATTGCTATTACCATCCTAAGTGAAAAGGAAAGTACATGCTATTTTTCATGAACTATTTTTTACAAGTACCATCCATTTTCCATCCTACTTTGATGATTTTCAATAATTGCTCTAAAAGTGCCAGGCAAGAGTGCCTTAACTTAACTTCATTCCTGTCAGTGATGTCTGTAGACTGACAAGTCTAATTGATTTCATAGGATTGTGATGCCATTGCATGTGGAATGGGGTCCCTGATTGGCTGGTATTAGATGAGAAACACAGGCTGAGGAAAGAAGCCCTGGACCAGGGGAAAAGATTTTACAGGAGTGGAAGGTACCAGAGCAAAAGAGTACTTTTAGAATGAGCAAGAAAGAGATAAAATAATGTTCTTCAATTAACACATTTTCCCCCTGAGGAAGGAGAATCCACAGTAGCTAAATTTCTCCTCAAAAAAATCTACAAAAAATGTTCTGTATAGATAATTAACTAGATACATTTTTAATTGCTCATTCATGTAATCTTGATGTTGCATTGTCATGGATGCACATGGATGCATGAGCCAGTCCCGTGGTCTCAGAGGTATGAAGGATTTTAAAGGTCAGCTTAGCACATTGTCTTTCAGTTCCATTGGACATAATGGGTTATTAAATGGTCCTTCCTTTTGCACACATGACTCTACAGAAAAGCAATTGCCTTGACATTTATTAGGAGCTAAATAAAATGCCCTGACCAGTGTGATTCATTTCAACAAGAGGAGACTTACAAGAGGAGCCAATTTGTAATGTTTAGCAAATAAGGTATTTATTATGTCAGTGGGCAAAAAGCTAAACTAAGCCAGCTGAGGTCCTCCAGAATAATTATGAATGAAATTACTTTCTTTGAGGAATGAAAAATAATAATCAGATGGTTACAGCATTTAAAAGTGATACAGCCATATTGCCTTAGCTGGAATAAAGCTATTAAGAATTGTATGGCCACTATGAATCACTGTGGCAGCATTCATGTAATTAGGGGCACATTTTCTACTAAGAACTACAATAAATTTGTTTCTTCAGAAATCTGCTTTGCAAATATTGACATAGTTATGTAAATTATGTACATATTCAACATTTTACAGCATAATTTATAGAAGAAAGGAAGTGCCTATCTATTGCTTTCACAACTACGAAGCATTAAATCTGTCTGTAGTCCTCTGTAAAGATTGTGGTCATCATGTAGCAGACAACAAGGATAAGAGCTCCCTCTAATGCAGGGGATCCCAACCTATGGCCTGCAAGTCAGATGCATCCTTCAGCACTGTTTCATGTGGTCCACTGCCACTGCACCAGGAAGTGGAAGCAGGCGTGTTTATGAGAGCTGTAAAATGCACCAATGCATGAAGAAGCTCAGTTACATCAGCCATAAATGCACCCATGGCTGTCATAAATGCAGGAGCGGATTCATTTACTTCTGCTTCTGGGGGCATGGTCTGGCCCACTCAGCTGTCTTGGGTGTGTGGTTAGGCTTGTGGCATAAAAATGTTGGTAACCCCTGCTCTAAAGCAAGGAGTTTGTCTGATTCTTTCCACCCTTGTGTATATTAGCATGTATAGGTTTACCTGCACGTCTTTCAGAGAGACTCAAAATAAAATAAAGAACATTCCTGTTATCTTATAAGTGGGTTGAGGAGATGGATGTTGGGTGGCTCTGGGAGAAGAAAAACACCACTTTGCCCAGTTGTCTTGGTTTTGCTTGAATTATAATCATGCCCATTTGCCCTTTATATGAGTCAGATTCTCAGCATTCCCATCTTTGAAAAGAGATGGAATCTTGTTAGAAAGAACAATGCATGCAATTTGTCTCCTCTGGAGGGCTATCCTTTGTGCAATCAATTTTACCCAGTATATGACAGATTCTGTGAAGGACAGATTGTTGGCAGCAGGGAGAGAGCTGCTTGCACCATCACCCACCCAACATACGTCAGGCTTCTGTAGAAGCCACATTATGAGGCAAAACATGGCAGTTGAATCTTTCTCTCAATTATTTTGTGAGAAATGAACCTGCCATTGTTTTCAGTGTGTTTACAATCATAGAGTAATAGAGCTAGAAAGGGCCTATAAGGCCATCATACCCAACCTCCTGCATGTTTCATTTTCATCAGACAAAGCCACACTGGTTGCCATTGAGATCTTCTTTTTCTTTTGTGTCCAGATCAAATTTTAAAGTATCAAAATGAAGTCATCATCTGGGCTTTGTCGTTAGCCAAAATTAAATCCTCATTGGTATGTGTTCCCAATAATAATAGGCAGACCAGCAAATGAGCTGGGTTTTGTATCTCTTCACATTCACACAGCATGCTGTTGTCTGCTAGCAGCCCACACTTTAGCACATTGGATTTACATTTAGGCCTATTCAGGGTCCTCCAAAGGTCAGAGGGAAGGTTATGTTCCTCAGACATATTCTCCTTTAATGTTATGTCTTGTCCAGTGAGCTCCTTCCTCCATCTTCTAATTTGGTTTTGCTCTTGCATACCCTCAGGAATATTTGTTCTTCCCATAAAGCTCTTCTTGGATCTGAGTTGGCAAACGTAAGGCACATATCCATTCAGAGGATGTTGAGGATCATTCTCTTGCTTAGTTCTCTCAGTGTCCAATGCTACTTCTCTCCTTATCTTTGGTGAAGTGATACCAACAAGATGATATATTTTCTCAATTGGTGTAGGTTTGAGGCATCCTGATGCAGTACTATATGCATTGTTTCATTAACAGCAGTGTCAACTTGTTTCATTTGTTCCAATGTGTTCCATACTGGAGCAGCATACTCTGCTGTAGAAATGTTCAGGGCTAAAGCTGATTATACAGCATGGATGGTTGAGCTCCCCATGCATAGTTTGTCAATTTCTGGATGATATTGTTCTTGAATTGACTTTAATCTTGGTATTCAGGCAGTGCTGCTTAAAAGAGTGTCCTGTCAAGTGTCACGCTGAGATATTTCAGTGCTAAACAATGCTGTAAACAGTTCCCTTGCCATGTAACATCCAATTCAACTCTGCCTATCAGTTTTGGAAATGGAAAGCACACACTTGAGTCTTGCTTGGGTTAGGCTTCAAGTGGTTGATGGTATAATACTGTCCTAAGTCTTCAAGTGCTCCAGTAAGCTATCTCATCAAAACTTGGCCCTTGTATGGCCATTATTGTGTCATCTACAAAGATGAACAATTTTGTATTGTCAGGATACAAAAGAGTTTGAGATTAAAGGGTTAGCAAGCCAGATTTCAATTACTGTATGAATGCCGCCATTGCCAAAGCATGTGTAGTGGTGACCTGGCATAGATTCTTTCTTGTCTTCTTTTCCTTGGACAGGAATTTCTAACATCATCTTGTATTTACATTTGGCTCAGGGAGAAGGAGGTTTATATGTCTTGTTTATGAGAGATAGATAGAAAGAGGGAGAGAGAATGAGGTGGGATAAATCTTCCCATTCAGAGTAATTTTATTTCTTGGGCTTTAATCCATTCTGTATCCACATAGTCAGGAGAACATTTGATACTACTCAGAGGTATTGTGCAGAGATGCTCAGGTCACTTCTGACTTACAACTACCCTTTCCAGAGTTTCCTAGGGAGAGAATACACTATGTGGTTTTATCATTCCCTTCTTCTGTGGGGTACCCTTGGACTGTGCCACTTCTCCATGGCGACATAGGCTGAATCTTCTCCCAGGAGACACCATGGGGAGTCAAACTGCCAACCTCTGGCTCCACAGCCAGAAGCCTAAACCACTGAGTTATCCAGTCAAGATATGTATTGCATTATTCTCTTACCTGACTTTTGAAAAAGAAATCTGTGTGGCAAGGGTCAGAAGTGTCAAACATGTAAGAACCAATTGAAAGAGGGGAAACAGAGAAAAAGTAACCCTTTTGCCCCAGCTGATGTTATGACAAGAAGGCTCAAGAAGCAGTAGTTGCTTTACCACAATCCCTACTTTCCTCTTAGGGTCACTGTTTTAGCACTGTTGGGACTGACTGAACTCACTCAACTTCAGGTTTAAGATAGCTGATTTAACTAAAAGTAACAGTGAGCCTGACTGGCCCTCATAAATGCCTGCACTTTGATTTGTTTAAATATTAATATATCAATGGTTTTTTTTAAAAAAAAATCCTTAGGCAGTTTAAAATAAAATCCATATAACTATTTCAGAAAGAAGTAGGCAATATTTGAGGTGGGAGGCACAGCACAGCTAATTTATCCAGTTCCCCTCACTCCTGTTCAATTTGCCATAACTCCACCCCACTCCCCAATATACTGTGATTGAAACTAGGCTATATTCCTTTTCATTCATAAAGCCTCAAATGTTAACAGCCTAAAAAGAGAACTGGGACATATGTACGATGTCCATAGGGCTATACATTTGGCCTTCTCCCAAACATCTTCATTTCTGCTGGCAGGCAGCACCTCCCGAGTCCCTGTTCTGCTGGAATGTAAAGAGGTTCTTACTCACCCTGGTTTATCATGATTCCAAGTCCTGTCAGAAAGCTGGGAGAGAGAAGAATTAATTCATTTGAAATATGGTGCTGGAGGAGAGCTCTGTAGATACCCTGGACTGTCAGAAAGATGAACAAGTGGGTCCTTGAGCAAATCAAACCTGAACGATCCCTGAATCAAAAATGATGAAACTGAGGATGGCCTACTTTGGACTCATCAGGAGACAAGCAAGACTCTCTGGAAAAGACAATAGTGATGGGAAAGGTGGTTGATTGACTCTGTAAGGAAAGCTAGTTTGCAAGAGCTGAGCAGGGCTGTTGAGGACAGGACATTCTGGAGATTTCTAATTCGTTGGGTTGCCGTAGGTTGGAGATGACTTAATGGCACAAAAACAACAATATCATATGTCAGGGATCCATGAGGTAGTTGAATTATTTATTTATTTATTTATATTCATATTTATATAGCCGCCCAACTCACAAAGACTCTGGGCAGCATACAATCTTAAACCCTTAAAACAAGAACAACCCCATTAAAATAAATTACCCCGCTAAAACCCCCACACATTAAAAAGGGGAAGATTACTTTGATATTAAACCAACCAGCAGATGAGGGTCACAACATCTTCAGGACCCCACACCTGCCCTACCAGCCATGTATTCAGATCTTTCCTGAAGGGCAGCAATTCCGTCTGCAGCCTTAGTTCCACTGGCAGGAGGTTCCACAAGGCCGGAGCGGACACAGAGAAGGCCCTCCTTCATGTGCTAGAGACGGGCCCCTCTAGCAGATGGTACAAGCAGAGAGCCCCTCTAGTCTGCTCTGGTTGGACGGACAGACGTTCTTGGGGCGATTCGGTCTCTTAGGTATCCTGGCCCACTACCATGTAGGGCTTTAAAGGTAATGACCAGCACCTTGAATTGCACCCGGAGGCAAATTGGAAGCCAGTGCAGCTCCCGAAGCAGTGGTGAGGCGCGAGCATAATGCCCACACCCCATCACCACCTGAGCAGCTGCATTCTGGACCAACTGCAGCCACCGGATGGTCGTCAAGGGCAGCCCCATGTAGAGCGCATGGCAATAATCTAGTCTAGAGGTTACCAGAGCATGAGTGACCATGAGTAAGGAGTCCTAGTCTAGGAGCGGGCGCAACTGATGAATCACCCGAAGTTGGGCAAAAGCCCTCCTGGCCAAAGCCGCCACCTGATTTTCAAGTAGCAGTCGCGAGTCCAGGAGGACCCCCAAGTTGCGCACCGGATCTGTCTGGGGCAGACTAGCCCCATCCAAAACCAATGATGGTAGCTCCCGAGATAACACCGAGCCCCTAATCCATAGCCACTCAGTCTTGCCAGGGTTCAGTTGTAATCCGTTGTCCCCCATCCAGACCCCAACAGCAGCCAGGCACTCGGACAGGACTTTGACAGCATCAGTGGGATCACCACAAGATGAGATGTACACTTGGGTGTCATCCGCATACTGATGGTACCGTGCCCCATGGCAAAGGATGATCTCACCCAGCATTTTCATGTAGATATTAAATAGGAGAGGAGACAGCACCAAGCCCTGAGGCACCCCATATTGGAGTGGCCTAGGGCTGGACATCTCACTCTCCAACCACACCGACTGGGTACAGCCCTTCAGGAATGAGGAAAGCCAGGACAACACAGTGCCCTGGATCCCCAATCCTCGGAGTAGTTTCTCATTTATGTAATATTAAGATGCAGTTAAGGCTGAGAAAGCTAACTTTCAATAGCTGTGATCGTCACCCAGTCTGACCAAACTTAGTGGCGTCTCTAGAAATTCATTATCTCTCACACATTCCTTTAGGAGGGGTGAAGAGAGAGCAGATGTTCCAGAAGGGCAGAGTCCTGCCTAGCTACAGTGCATCTGCAAGATTACGTGCAAGATGATGGGCAGCCATAAGCTGTCAGCCCACGGGAGGTGATGAATTGCCTGTCACGTGTGGTGTGATGAGTGTCACCCAGCTGTTAAACAACCAAACAGCTGGCCACCTGCAGTAAGGGAGGATTTTCCCCATATGCCAACGGTGGGAGGGAAGTGTCAATCACTCAGGGAGCAGTGCCACATGAAAGTCATAACTCATGGGGATGGCTCCACAGAGACAGCCCCAAGAGATAAGACCATCATGTCCAAAACCAGGTGCTGGGCCACCTGCTGAATTGTAGCCTCATTTGGGTGTTCCCTGAGCTGAGCTTCTTTTGCAAAATTCTTTTCAAATTACAATAATTTCTAACACAAAACTATTATTATAGTATGTTAGGACACTCAAGAGAGTGTGTTTATCTTTGCCAACTATGGACTTAGATCTTAGCAGTTTTTTACAGTCTCACCACTGCACCACAATGACAATATAAACTTTTTAAATAAACTGTGGTGTGTGTGTATCTTTACCTATAAGAAGGTGGTTGCATGGTACGTGTCCGGCATGCGTGGCCACACCCAGCCCAACCATCCTGTACCGAGCCGGCCACACTTACCTTAAGACCCTGCGAGCATCACTGCAAGGGTCCGGACGGCGAGAGTGGGGCACCCAACCCACAAACACAAACAAAAAAACCTATGTTTCCCAGCATCCTCTACGCCATGCTACCCCTCAGCCAATCAGGCTGAAGGGCACAAGCATGGAGGAAGCGGGGCAGCCAGCGCGAGAGTTTAAAAAACCCCACTGACACGCACAAACCACTTCCCTCAGGAGGACACTTTGTCTCCTGGAGGGAAGCGATCCCTGCGGTTGTGGCGAGCGACGCCGGCACAGGCCTCGTTGTGGCTTCGGCGGGGTTGCAGGAAGGAGGGGGAGCCCCTCATCCCCCCGCGGCCCCGGCGACAAAGGTTGGTGCCGACCTCGGGAGAAGAGCCCTCCGGTCACCTTCCCCGCTAGGCAAGAGCATGATCCGGCGCTCCAGTCGACCCTTGCCTGATGGGGAAAGCAAACACCTTCCCTGCCAGGCAAGGGCACGATCCAGCACTCCAGTCAACCCTAGCCTGATGGGGAAAGCAAACGCCTTCCCCACCAGGCGAGGGCACAATCCGGTCAACCCGAGCCTGACGGGGAAAGCAAACACCTTCCCTGCCAGATGAGGGCACGATCCGGTGCTCCAGTCGATCCTAGCCTGACGGGGAAAGCAAACACCTTCTCCGCCAGGTGAGGGCATGATCTGGCACTCCGGTAGACCCTTTCACAATGGGGAAAGTGCGCGCCTTCCCTGCCAGGCGATGGCCAAAGCTGGTGCCCCATTCGGGCCTTGCCTGACAGAGGAAGGGAGCCCTCTTCCCCTCCAGGCGAGAGCCGTACATGTGTGTGTGTGTGTGTGTGTGTGTGTGTGTGTTGGTTGTGTTGTGTGTGTGGCTGTGTTGTGTGTGTGGTTGTGTTGTGTGTGTATGTACCCCCCAAAACCACCTCAACCACCAACACACACAAAAAACAACCACCACCAACACACACAGAAAATGCTAGTGTACCTATATGTATTCATTCTCCTTCTGCCCCACTACCCTCATATTTTTAAAGCTAATACAAGCAGCAGTATGAAAAGGGATCTCTGGTGGAAGAAGTTAGGACACTTTACTTATGACCCCATTAATCATTGATGCTAGTTGAAATTCACATCACCAGGGAGTTATCAATAATTAAAAGGGAAGATGTCATTAAAAACTGCTCAAGAGGAGACCACAGCCACCGTTGATGTAAACTTTATCTTCAGAATTACAGAACATGATTAACAAGGAGGAAAAAGTATTATCTCTTGTTTGAGGCCCTTGACCTTCAGACATGCCCAGAATATTCTTTGGCTCACAGACAGCTAAGAGGGAGTCTCAGAAACAGAATTAATATTCTACAGTGCTTGGCAGGAGACAGGATGTCTTCAAATATGAATTTTCAGGGAACAAGCTTCCCACCCACCTCACCCCCCTTTTAGTTGGTTTTCTTGGAACGCTTTAGTGATACTAAGAGCTTGCCATTTGATTTGCTGTGGGGACAGGCAGCTCCTAAAACTGGCCATCATATGTTCTCTTTGCTGAAGTGAACCAGCCCACCCTCAGATAATTTCTGCCTGCATCTTTCTGTCCCCTGTCAGCAGTTTCTACTTTTCTGGTGCAGGTAGGATTATCCCCTTTTGATTCACTTCCAGTAGGCACAATTACTGGAAATGAACCAAGGTAAGCCTCCCTCTTTGAACTTGGCATATTTTAAGAAGAGGGCTACTTTAGGATACTGACTGGCCTAATAAACTTGATTCCCCCCTCCCTTCTGCTCCTCCACTGGACTTCGTAGCAACTCAATTTAGCCTGTTCCTACCTGCTCTAAAATGTTTTAGACAAGCCAACAGTGTCCAATAGTGTGGTCTTTGGGTTACAGTACCTGAGCTTTACATAAGTGGCTCCTTGAACAATGCTGTTAGCTCACTGACTTAATTTATGCCCTCTGCCTTTCCTTCTGTGAGCTCAAACTACATGCACGGTACTGTTATCTTCCTCACCTTATCAAGGTCATGTTGCAAGAGACAACAGATTGGCTCAGGATCACATCCAGTAGTCGGATTCAGCAGGTTTGCCCCAGTTCACCAGAACCGGTGGCAGAAATTCCAGTCGGCCCCACCCATCCAAGTTTTAAAATAAAGTAGTCCTAATTCGGATGCAACACAGGGCTTTCCCCCTGGCCATGTCCACCATACCACGCCCACAGAGTAGGTAGTAAAAAAAAGAGAATCCCACCACTGATCACATCATATGTTTAGTGGTTCCATTGAGGACTGGAATGTGGATCTTCCCTGTCCAACACTCTGCCTTCTACACTGTAGCTCTACTAATGTTCTTAGAACTAGATAGGATTGTCATGAACATGCAAATAGAGGCAGTTGTCCCTAACTGGCTTTCTCTTTGCCTTAAAGATTATCACTTACGCATTGCTAAAGAGAGAGGGAGAGAGAGAAGGCATCCTAAAAAAAGTCAAACTATTAAATTGATGTATATAATTTTTGCAAATGCTAATTCCAATGTATAGCTGCAATTCAAAATAACATCAACAACAATGTGCTTTCAAGCCTATTCTGAAATATGGAGACAATCCAGGGTCTTCTACATATATGTAGTGCTCAGAAGTGATTCACTAGTCTCATTGGTTAAATAATACTCTATGATTGTGCAGCCTGCCCAGAGCTATGCAGATGGCAAGGTATATAACTTCATCAACCACACATTCTCCAGTTGATTTCAGCCAGCCCTATCCTAAGAGTCCACAGAGAGGATTCTATGGCTTGGTGCTCCAACCCACATAGCTGTTTCAATTGATCCAGGTATTCTCTATGCCAGCCAGCTTGTTCTGATATTCAAATGTAAAGTGTGAATGTGACTCTTCAGCCTTTGGATCAAATTTTCAGAGTAACCATTAGCCTTTGTAAGGGCTCTGACTCATTTGACCTCAGTGTCAAAATACTTCCAAAAACCAGTATTAGACATCTGTAACATGCACTATGTGGAGTTACCTTTGAAGACCACTCGGGAACATCAGCTAGCCCAGAATGTGCTAGAATACTTGCTGACAGGTATTGACCAATATTCACTAAATTTGCTGCTCCTTAATGGGCATCACTGTATTTATGGATGCAAGAACTCACAGCATGATACAACAATGATGTTACTCTACCACCCATTTTCACAAACACAGCATCTCCACTACTGCAGCTAGGTTTACAAGCTCAGGTGTGGTTCCCAAATGGTCCCAAGATACACATGAGAGGGCTACAATTTAATCTGAGTAAGAGCTTGAGAAATTTACTTTTTTGACAACAACTAGGGATTCTTGGGACCATAGTCCATTAAAATAATGCTTTTGCACTCCATATTCAATTGAGTTTTGATGACTGAATAGGAAAAGGAGTAAGACAAGGCTGCACTTTGTCACGCTGCTTGTTTAACATTTACAGAGCACATAATGTGCAATTGCAGGACTGGATGAATCACAAGTTGGAATTAAAATTGCTGGGAGAATCATCAACAATTTCAGATATGGCAGAAAGTGAGGAAGACCTAAAGAAACCCCTGCTTAGGTTGAAAGAAGAGATTGCAAAAGCTGGCCTGAGACTCAACATTAAGAAAACAAAGATAATGGCAACAGGCCCTATCAGCACCTGGAAAATAGATGGAGAAGAGGTAGAAGCAGTGACAGACTTTACATTCTTAGGATCCAAGATCACTGCAGATGGAGATTGCAACCATGAAATAAAAAGCCAACTGATTCTTGGGAGACAAGCTATGAGAAATCTGGGGAACATAGTTAAAAGTAGAGATATCACCTTGGAAACAAAAGTCCACATAGTCAAAGCAATGGTATTTCTGGTAGTAATGTATGGTCGTGAGAGCTGGACCATAAGGAAAGCTGACCGCAGAAGAATAGAAGCCTTTGAAATGTGGTGTTGGAGTAGAATTTTGAGAGTGCCCTGGACAGCAAGGAGAACAAACAGGTCGATCTTAGAAGAAATCAACCCTGACTGCTCCTTAGAAGGTCAAATAGTGAAGATGAAGCTAAAGTACTTTGGACATCAAATGAAAAGAGAGGATTCACTTGAGAAAGCCTTGATGCTGGGAAAGGTGGATGGCAAATGAAGAAGAGGGCAGCAGAAAATGAGATGGCTAGATGGTATTGCTGATGAAATGGGCACAGAGTTGGGCAGGTTGAGAAGGATGGTGGAGGATAGGAATGCCTGGTGTGCAATGGTCCATGGGGTTGCAGGGGGTTGGAATTGACTGTGCGACTGAGCAACAACAACAAAGGATTACATAAAATTATGATATTTTCTGAATGTCTGTTTAAGCAAAATTCAACTCTTTTCTGTAATAATAATAATTTCATAGCAGAAATTATTCTGGATTGGAAGAATTTTTGCTGGAGAAACTCCACTCAGGGGATGCCCAAAGGAGTAATGAATCTGGATGCTAGTTCAATTACACATACAACCTATCCCTTGAAATTGAAGCTATCAAGTCATGAGTCCAACACTGGAACATTCTTGTATTTGTCCAATATACTATTTGTTTATTCATCTTTGTCCAGTGACATTGGGCCATTTCATGCTCCCTTATCAATTTTCAGTATCTTTATGTTTTCACAGGGATGCTCCCATACCAAACTGCAGTCACGCCATCTCTCAAAATGGTGGCATACACTCTGTCATGACCCTGTCCGACTCTTGTTCCTGCCTAACTTTCAATCTGTTCTGGAGAATATTGTATCAAACTTGCAATGCTATTCTGCTTCCCATTCATCATCACACACAATGGCTCCTTTGATGCATGGAGGGAACAAAGCAAGATTCAGCCAAGTGATTCATATCTCTGGATTTAGAACAAAAATGTGCAGAGGCTGATGGAAGAGAAGACTGAAGTACATCTTCCATTGTGGTTCACCCAATGCAGGCACTGTCAGTATTGTGATGCTTAATAACTATCTTCACTCTTCATATATTTTCTCTACAAGTCTAGTAATTTGATTTTTAAAGTTGCTTCAGATTTCTGCCTTGGAGTTAACAATAGACCATATAGGTAGTGTCAGTTTTGAGTTGTTTGGTCACCCTTCTTTTTCTAAAAAAATCAAGAGAAGGTAGGGTTGGAGATTAATTGAAATGTCAACACATGGATAATTATGAAATAATCTGATAGGGCAGCCAAAGCTAGTTTCTGAATAAATACATGGGTGAAAACACAGCCTGTCACTTACTTTGCTATTATGTGTCATCAAGTCACTTCTGACTTTTAGTGACCTTGTGAATGAATAACCTCCAAAATGGCATCCTTTGTCCAAACAATCCATTTTATGTTAGGTCTTCTCCCACCCACCACCCACCCTGGCCTTTACTTTCTTTCTTCTAGCACTGCTGTCTGTTCCAGTTAGCCTAGCTTTGATATGTCCAAAATTCATTAGCTTCAGTTGAGTGATTTTTTTAAGGTTGTAGTGAAAGTTCAGGCTTGATTTGATCTAGAATCCATGTATTTGTCTTTCTTATGATATTAATCAGGGATACCACAGTATGGTAGGTTCTTTGCTTTTGGCCTGCAGCAACGTATTATTCAATTTAAGAATCTCCTCTAGATTCTCCTTACACTGCTCTCCTAAATCTCAGTCTTCTTCTGATTTTTTGGCTGCAGTCTTCAATTTGATTGACAATTGAACCAAGATATGGAAAGTCCTTAACAATAGCAATTTCTTCATTGTCAGCATCAAAATTATGCTATTCTTCCACAGATATTATTTTCTGCCATCTTAATGTTCACGGAATAACATTTCAGGTTTGTCACACAGTTAACACTCAGAATTTCTTTGACAATTTTTTCTTCTTCTGTGCATACTGAATGCTTATTGAAAGACAGCCAGGATGAGCTCAAGACATTTTGCTACATAAGGTAATTGATAAGACAGTGCTCCATCTTCCATTCAATCTAGCGGAGATTGGAGATTCTGGCACTGCATGGATAGTTAATCCAAAATTTAAAGGAGTTGTCCAAGGTGACCCTATTTGGGGAATAGAGTTGATAGACTAAATCCTGGAGAGGATTCATCATCTTACTAACAGCAAAGTCACCATGCTGCACCAATTCAACAAACAAGTCTGACTGGACTTCTAGCTTAATCTTACTCCTTTGCTGCTAATATAATAGCTGAGGGGAGCAGACCAGGTTGGGGAGCACAAGTCAATGCCTGTGACAGTCACATCTCTAGCTAGCAGGCTTTGGAGGAACAGCTGAATGCTCCTGTTCCCCTTCATCTGCTCTCTGAATCTGTCTTCATCTCTGCCTAATAGGAGGGCTTGCCTTGAGTTCAGCCATGTGAAGAAATAAGGTAAATGCCTTGTGTGCAATAACAGAATTCACAGCATGCAATTATTATTATTACTAGGATAGGTTGCCCAGTGTTGCCGGGTTGTTATAAACTGTGATCAGCTTTTTGGTTTATTTTTGTGTATTAAAAAAAAGAACAAAGGATGATATAATTGTTTCAAATTGTTTTATTTAACCAAATAATGTTTTAGTTTGTGGGTTTTTTTTGTTAATAGTTGTACCGTAGGTAATATTTTTAAAAATGTGAAAGTACATGTTTTTTACATTCAATGTTTTTAAACTGTGTTTAGATGTTTTGGGTTTTTATTTGAGTTAAAACTCAACACAGGATGTTATAAATCTTTTTATTTTATTTTTTTTGACATATGTTTGTGATTTGTGTAATTTTTTGATTTATTGTTATGTTTTTGACTTGTTTTTACTCTTGTGGCCTCTAGGAGGGGCTGTTGTGTCTTTTTGAGTTGTTTTTACTATTCTGCCCTGCAGGTGGGGCTGCTAGTGGATTTTTTAAAGTTTCACTGTTTTTTCTCTCCTAGCCTCTGGGTGGGGCTTCTTCTGGTAAGTCGTCTTTGTTTCTTCATTTCTGTTCTGGTCGTCGTGGAGGGAGGACGTGCTGGTGAGTTGTCTGGTTTTCTTTCTTCTGGGGTTTTTCTTTGTTTTGTTTTTGTGGTGGTGGGCTGGGAGGTGTTTCTGTTTGTTCTTTTTTGTCTTGGTTGGGTTTTAGGTTTGTGTAATTGGTTTGGTTATTTCTGATTTAGTTTAATTTTTCTTATTTCATTGTTGTTTATTTTTGTAATTAGTTGTTTATTTGCTTGTGTAATTTGAGGTTTTTTCATGTTGTAGTTAGGTGTTTTGCATGTGGTTTTGTGGTATTGTGGATGTTTTTGTGTATTTTGTGGTTTACTTTTTTGTTTATTAATGGGTTTTTTAATTATTGATTTATTTTTGGTGTTTGTTTTTGGTGTTTACTTTAGCTTAAAGAATGGGCTGTCTGTCAGTTCCTCTTTTCCCCATTACTTCTTTGAATTTTGGTTTAGATGCAGCAAGGAGGAGGAGGAAGTCAGCCTGATCTTCTCCCGGGAAGGTTCGTTAGGTAGGTCTGAATGCCCTTGAAGTCCATCAGATGTTTCAGATCAGGAGTCATCTCTAAAATCAACCAACCAACCAATCAATCAATCAATCAATCAGTTTAATTTATATCCCGCCTTTCTCGGTCAAAGGCCAACTCAAGGCGACTAACAGCATATACAAATAGCAACAAAATAACAATACAGAGATACAATAAATTTATAATAGTGAGCAATACAAGTAAGCGTGGTATCAAAATACAAAAACTACATAATTACATTTTAAAAAACAGTTTAATACAACAACAAACCCAGCATGGAAAAACCCTATGTCCACTGGAGAAAGTCACAGGAGCTACCTCTCCCCCTGGCAGCAAAGGCAGCCACAGCAGTTCAGATTGTCCCAAGGGCTGCAACAGCAGCAAAGATGCAGGCAAGAGCCTTAAGGACAGCATCAGCTCCAGCCGAGACAAAAAGAGGGGTTAACTCGTTCATTGCCGGCCGGCCACTGGTCGAGAGCCCCGCCGGGGTCGGTGGTGGCTGGAGCGGGTTTTGAGGGTGGTGACGAGCCCTCCAGGTGCCGCTCATTTGTTGCCAGCCACCCACCAGTCGAGAACCCCGCCTCTGGCCCGACTGGCCAAAGGAGGGAGAAGCGGGAGTCCCAGAGCCATGGCAGTGCAGTCGTTTGAAGGCGCCCACTGCCCTCCCGCAGGTGGAATCACTCCCCTCTGGCCTGACTGGCCGAAGGAGGGGGAGGGGGAGTCCTATTCAAGTTTTCCTTTAGGCAAAATTATAGATATAGCTCTGAACTTTGATGCTGTTGACTGGTTGGCAAAGGGAATAAAACTTCATTTCTGGGCTCAATCTGAATACTCAGTTCTCAGTCCTGGTCTTGCACTTGTAGCAGATTGAATAGAAATCAAAGATTAAAGTCCTGGGAATGGGTGCAGGGGAATTGCGGGAGAAAGTACTGTGCCACTCTGAAGACTATGAAGACTACTTCAAAATATTTTGCTGCCAGAGAACACTCACAAAAGGTGCTCCCACCCAAAGCCAAGGAGCACAGTACTGTAGTTAACTTAATGTGTGTTATTTGTACAACATTTGCTCTCATTGAGACAAACAGACAATATCTTGCCATCTGTGAAGTGAGGAGGCAAAAATCCTATGATCTGTTCTTTGTGCAAGAACGAGATAAACACTATTGTTGTGTTTTTCTAAACTTGCCTGAATTTTCTTCCCACTCTTGTTTCACTTCAAGTTATGAGATTTGGTGTATTTTCATAACAGCACACACTTTTTCCAATGTGTGCAATTTAAAAATCCTTCCCCCCTCCACCCCACCCCCAAAAAGCTTTCCCTCTTTCATTAAAATATTCTCTATGTACCTTTCAAAGGTACACATTTACGAAGAAATAAAGGAATGAAAGAAAAATGCATGCACCTTTGCTAATGGTCTTGTAGACCACAAATTCAATAAAATCATAAGAAATTTTGATTAATATGTGTGTATTTTCTGTCCCTAGCTGGAGAAGACAGAAAATAAAGCAATGCTTCTCACAGTGTTTCTAGTGATATAATATTCATTGGTGGTGTATGTTGAGATCTCAATTCCACACTTTTCATGCTTAAAACAGAAATCACTCCTCAGACCCATTTTCAAGATGGGGAAAAACAAGGAAATCACATCAAACACTGTGCTTCTCCTTTGTATCCTGATAAGAAACTCAGAAATCTGACACAGGTCTCCCACAGGTCTCCCACCCAAAACTTAATCATATCTACACTGTAGCTTTAGAAATATACTAAACTTCAGGTATCATAAATCCAGGAGTTCTTTAAAAAAACATTAAGTATAATCTTCTTTGACTACCATCTTCATGAATTACAGAGTTTTTTTAAAAAAATCTGAAAATGTAAGCATGCTCCAATTTATATCTTGCTGTGCTATACACCTTGGGTATGTCCCAGAAATCCCACTACAGTAATGGAGTAGACCATACAGCCAGTGACTCAATGCCAAGTGTTGGGTGGCGGTAAATAACCTGACTCCCTAAAGGGTCCTATGGCTATGAGCGGATGAGCCCCTTTAGGTGGGGTGATGGTCCCCTCAGTGGAGGAAATGCCACTGGAAACAATCATATTGGGCCCAATGGCAAAATGAGTGGAGGAGGAACTCATGGCGTAAGAGGCCATGCCAGATGGACTGGCTATGAAGGCGCACCTTGTCCATATCCTGCAGTCCATTGCAGTCCCAGTGTTAAATCCTGCATGTCTCATTTCATAAGTGCCACAGGAGATGGCTCAGTGATCATAGAGTGTGGGCCACTTCATGCCAAGCTGAGATCCACCTTAAACATATTCATGTCAATGGCATTTTCCTCGGAGGGTGAAGGCAGCCCAGAACCAGCTACCCTTCATGATCAAGTCTCCTGGCACCTTGGGGTAGGAAAAATGTATACTCAGATCAAGTTGTGGCCGATGACGATGATACCTCAGGTGAATCTATACCAGTGTATCCCAACCTTTGGTTTCTGGACTTCAATTCCCAGAAGCCTAAGTCAATTTCCCAAAGCACTGATCAGCCAATGTACTGACTTAGGGTTCTGAGAATTGAAGTCCACTGGTGGGGCCTGAGCCCCACATTGGGAACCAATGATCTATACCCTACAGGAAGATTAAACAGATTGTTTCTCAGACACAATGTAACACAAAGCAGAAAATGAAAATAAAGATTATTGGCAAAGATGCCTATCCCAAGAATGCACCAGCTCCTATTAAAGTTCACTTAAATCTCATCCTTCTTCAAAGACCTTCTCTACACTGCAAATGCACCACACATATCTTGACATCGCCTAGAATTCAGCTCATCAAAAGTATACATAAATTGTGCACTCCTCAAAGATAACTAAGCAGTGCACTGAATCCAAAATAGGAGAAGCGTTTAGGAACCTCACATATAGTTGACAGCAACGCCTCCCATCCCGTCACTGAGATCTTAGTTCATACAGAGATTGCAAAACTGGCCAGATTGTTCATCTCTAATGCAAATTCCTCATCAGCATTTTTGCTCACATGCAAAAACCCTCCTCCAGATGAATACTGTATTACATAACGACCGAAGGTCTGTAATATAATGTAACATAAACATCTATAGCGAGCGCTGGTTTTGTTGGCTAAAAGATCACTATGCACAATTAAACAAACCTGAAGAACTAAATTGCAATCCTATGCACATTCACTTGGATGCACATACCACAGAGTGTATATTTACATCTGGGTGAAGCACTGAAATCTTGAGAATACTTTGAAGATTTTCCAAGAGAACTGGAGTTGTCTTTGTTTCATTTGGCAGGAAGCTAAAATAATTGCCATTGGAAGAATGATCAATAAAGGTGTTTTTAAAGTTATTAAACTGTAATAATACAAATACTTCTGTTCTCCTTGTTGATTATTTTCAGAATCTGCCTGCATTTACCCATTATTCTAGAATGTGGGAAATATAATAATAGGGTCAAATTACAGGAAGTCAGATTTCAGTTGATTGTCATGAAGAACATCCTGACTGTTTGAGCACTGCAACAGTGGAACCAATTACCTCGGGAAATGGTGAATGCTCCGTTGCTTGAGGCATTCAAGAGAAAATTGGAGAACTGTCAGGATTCTTGCATTGAGCAGGGGGTTGGACTTGATGGACTTATAGGACACTATTCTATGATTCTAGAAATGTCCTGGAGTTCCATGCAGACCTGTGGATTACAACTCTGGATAGGGTTGCCATATGCCCCAGTTTTCCAGGATTTTCCCGTATTCAAGCTGTCCTGGCTAGTTCAAGAAAAAACATGTAAAAGTCCTGGATTTTTAAATTTGAACAAAGGAAGCAAGATCACGCCTCACCAAGGGATTTTTGCAAAGAGTTAATTCACTGCATCCCTGCCTTTCTTTCAATTATCCTGCTTGAAAGTGGTGAAGACAAAACAGCACCCTGGGAAGCCTGCCGGCGAGGGGAGACACTTACAAGCAAGATAATTGAAAGAAAGGCACAAAGGCAGTGAAATAACTCTTTGCAAAAATCCCTTGGCTCACATTGAAATGACAAGGAGTGGGGGACAAGGAGTTGTCCTCAGCCCTTTTCCTCGAAAGCCAGGAGGGAGCAAGAAATACCCATATCTAAGAAGCCAAACCTCCACCATACACTGGATTCCTTCTTCACGTGACCACAAAGGGTTAATTGCGTAGGCTTGGTATTCCTAGAGAGGAAGGAAACGGTGGACAGACAGTGAAGAGTCCTCTGTCGCAAAAGTCCTCCTCCAAAATAAGTCCCCTCCTATCACCTGCTTTTCTCCTTCCAGAGGGAAACAGAGGTGCCATGGACTGCATTGCCATTCTGGGCCCCTCTTTAAAACTTTCTTCCAAGGGATCCTCGTGTGGGGTTTGAGGGTGAGTCTATTCAAGTGGAGTGTGTGTGAATGGGAGGGTTGATTGACCTCAGGAGGAGGAAGGGTGGTTTCAAGAGTGCCCAAGAAATTTTATTCAAAAAATAAAAATAGAACCACCAAGAATAGTCTTTTGCAAGAAGAATCACATGGGAAAAACCTCTTGACTACAGTTTATTTTAAACTGATGAAGGCTGTCTGCCCTGGACAGGGATTCCATGGGGTCTTTGAGCCGCGGTCTCCCTGACAACACCATCCGACGCAAGCGCAGTTTGAAGAATGCAGTGATGTCATGTGGCTGTTCCAGTTTGGCAGGGGAGAATTATGGCAACCCTAACTCTGGAACAAATACATGTACTTGTCTCATACTCTGGGGTAATAACGTTAATCTTATTGCTAGTAGCAAGTAGTTGACATTTGATATTTGCTTGTACACTGCCCAGAGTGGGATACCACCCAAATGGGCAGTATAGAAATGTAATAAATAAAATAAATAAATTCTGTTCAAATGGATATTATATACTTGCTTCTTGGAGGAGAGGCACTGTTCATGTTATCTTTCAAGCACTTCAACTCCCCTCACCACACCCCTGTGTAGGGGCTGGCATGTGCTACATAAATCCTGAAGCAATTCTACATAAAGCTCTGCTGAATCTGAGATGGAAATCTACAATTCCCATTGTATGCTAATAAACATGGCCATGATCGCTGGGATATTCAGAGAATTACGGTACAAAAGAATGCATCCCCCTTGCGGGCCATATCTTCATAGGAGACATTTTTCTCAGAAGATCTGAGATTTTTCTTATCATCCCTTAAAAGAAAGGGGGGGGGGGTCCCTCACTAATAATCACTTGAAAATATTTCCTTCAAACTTTTCTTCAAACATTCAATACTTTTTGTGTGTGGAGGAGGGCACTCTTTCCCCTCAAAATGTCCCAGAAACCACCCCACCCCCACTAAAACTAAGCTTATGGGCATTACTAAACGGTGACCAGGCTGTCAGTACAGTAATTGCTCCTGCAGCATGCAACCACAACAAAACAACAACACAAAACCATGGAGGTAGAGAGGCTGTGCCACAATTAGTGATGATCCACTATTAGGTTATCCTTCTTTCCTGAAACCTTCTGCCCACTAAGAGGGTGATTCATTTTGATAGCTTGTTGGCTTTCACATTCATCCATGGGTCCCACATGGACTCCCTGACAAGATGGAACAGGTGTCCTACCTTGTCCCGAATCCCTTGCCTCACAACTTCTCTTTCGGACTCCATCTTGGCATATTTAGCTTTCCTCTCTTCTTCCTGCTGCCGAAGAGCCTCCTGCCTTTCTTCTTCTTTCTTGGCAGCATCCGGATCCTTCTCTTCTTCTCCTCCCAGCATTTTCCCCATGTCTTTGGTGGCCCCTAAGGAAAAGGTGTGAGACAAAAAGCCAGAAATGACAGTAAAGAGACCATTCCAGGATGTTGACTTTCAAGCCACTTTTCTAGATGATTGAACCCAAATGAGCTTTTCTAGGAGTATGAGTCCTCCTTGAGGACAGGGAGGCCTTGTATCCAGAAAGTTTCCCCATACAGAAGCAGAATGAAGAGGTTCATTGATTCTCTTCCCCACCCAATGCTTCTCGCCACTGCCACCCTAGCCATCCAAAAGAGATTTTTCAGGGGATGGGGATGAGAAGCAGGCCTGAGAGTGTCCATTCATGAGCAGACTTCTGCTATGGAAGTCCAGTGTGCTTTGCAGCTATTATATACTGAGCATAGGATGTGCTCGTGCGTAAATGTTGCTTATTGGAAACATTTACTGAGCATCAAGGATGATGTTCCCAAATCGACAGCATAAACAGGAGGAAAGAGAGCAGTGTCTGGCTGACAGTACAAATTCCAAACAACAGAGTGGAATGTGCAAGACAGCTCAGTTTTGTGAACAGAGAAATCCCTCCTTTGCTCGGTCAGCTGTATATTCTCCAAGTAATATTATCCACATTTTCCAGTCAATGTGTGACATCTACACATCATCAGTTGTGCTTCCTACATGATTTTCTTTTGTATGCATTCTATGCACCCTGTACATCAGGGGTACCCAATGTGCAGTCTGTGGGATGCATGCAGTCCACAAGCTCTTTCTGTGCCATTAACCTACCTGCTTGTTTTACTGCTATCACCCTCAAGGCACTTTCCATCAAACCCACAACTGTTTTTCCTCATCATCTCCTGCTTCCCCACTCCTGCCTTTTTCTTACAAACAACACAAGAGGCACACTGTTTCTTCTAGTCTCCATGGTTCCTTCTGTGAACCCCCTCTTGCTTTTATCTTCTTCCTCCTCTTCCAACTAGCATTTGGGCCATTCTGTGTGCTTTGCTAGTCAGCAGAGCTCAGGTACCCCTAATATTAGCATTGTAAAGATGCAAATGATGCAGGAAACAGGCAATACCTTTATTGAATCCAATAAAGATATTGCCTATTTCCTGCCTATTTTGCATCTTTACAATTTGAATATGGATCACATGCTAATCTTCCTTTCCTTGTTTGCCTAATACTGTATTAGAATTTCTTCATTGACCTCTGAATGTTTAAGAAAAGAAAAGGATTAAAATTTAAAGAATTTTGGTATAGGCAGAGAGTCAACAGCAGAGTTTCAGAACAACCTGGCATATTATATTCTGTGCATATTGGTATTGCTTTTAAGGGGAGAGAAAAAAGTTCATGAAATAATAAAAAGAAATTACAAGATGTCTGACAAAACAAAAAAAATATTTGTGCAAGGATTCCCCTCCCTTGATTTCTCATAGAGAAGATTGACACTCATATCAGAGATATGTATCACTAGGTCTGTACATTGAAAGTATTTTTGATAACTGGGCTTAGTCGTATAAACTTGTGATATGGGGTAGTATGTGAGTTTTACCTATGATGTTAGATCTGTGGTATCTCAGTCACATGCATAACACATCCCCTGCTGTTACAGTTGTAATTAATGGGTATAATGACAAAGGTGACCTGGTCTTCATATGTACTTCCTTTCATTGCTACTCAGTCACAAACTGACTGTACTCAACTAACATCAGCTGGAATTATTCACAACAGAAGATAGATAGCCTAATGGCATCTTTGTTTCACTTGTTGGGAATTCAATGAGGTCATTTGCTTTTGAAAGAACAGAAAAGATTCCAAAGTTGAAGAATATAGCCACTCATATTTATCATCAACATGAAAATAAACATGTCCTGGCCTCATAATTTAGGATATGAATAAGCTTTTTTGCCAGCACATGCAGCCTCTGTGCTTGCTCTTATAGTTTGAGTGATTAAACTAGGAAATCTTTATTTAACCATGGTTTCCCATTTTATCCAACCTAGAAAACTATGTTACCATCAACTTTGTAGAAGTAGGATCATGTATCACAATTTTGAAGCTGGTTCAATAGCTTGATTTTGTTCTAAGACTGGTGCCCAGAGTTTCAAAAAACAAACAAACAACTACTTACCTGTGTGTATTATCAGAAAAGAAGACAGAAAAGAACATTTTGCATGTGCTAATAGTTAATAATGAATTGTGTACTATCAAACCAGTTCTGTTCCATAAGAGACCCAGTGGGGAATCTAACTTCCAAACATGGGCTCTGCAGTCAGGTACATACTCTATTTTCTGGCGTATAAGACTACTTTTTAACCCCGAAAAATCTGTGCCAAAGTCGGGGGTCGTCTTATAGGACAGGTACTTAACTGCAGCTGACAAGTTAATGATTGATATTCATAGGATACAGCATTTTCCAAACTCTATATTTTAACTGGAAAAGTTGGGGGTCGTCTTATACGCCCAGTCGTCTTATATGCCCAGTCGTCTTATATGCCGGAAAATACGGTAAATCACTGAGCTGTCCAGACAAATAGGGATGGGGAAATTTGTCAATTCGATTTTCTCCTGCCTTTCATTTTTTAAAATACCTTTTAAAAAGGGTGGTGGTGGTCCTAAATATGATAAAAATGTTGCGAATTTGGGAAATTCTTCAAAACTGACTGAAATGACATTTTGACATGGAACTCATGGCTTCTACAGTAATTACTAAGTATTCATTCTCCCTTCTTTCCCATGTCCCTGCTCTAAAAGGTGACTTGTTATCTCTTCTTGGTTCTAAGTGCTTTCAGTTGTTCAACTGCAAATTTCAGACATTATAGTAGTAACTTTGGACTCAACATTTCTCCTAATCTTCTGTAGCTCACTGCCAGCCATCTGACTGTAAATGATCAATATGTTAACTGAAAGTCTGTAAATGTTTAAGTGTCTAAATGAGAAAATATGAGTTTTTTCCTTCTATCGTGGTAGGATTCTGTTTCTTTGAGACAGAGATTGCTGGGATAAAAAGGTATAGAAGGCTGAAAGCCACTGATCTTAGACAGTTCTCTGACAACCCTTTGAGCATTTCTATGTAAAATAAATCACAGGGTCATCTTGTTTTTCTGGGGCAGGAGACGTGTCTCCTTGTTGAGGAAGTATGAGAAAAATAACACAGGGATCATTCAGATGGACATTAAGTCTGCTTTCCAGGACATTTTAGGAGATACAACGTCTCTCCAACATGCACCTTTGTAGCCCCTATTTAAGCAGGCTCTCATATATGCAATTCCCAGTGCTTGTGGAAGCTGTGGATGGCATATACAGCTGTCGTAGCTGCTTCTGGTATCAACGTCTGGCTTATTAGGCACTTCATCTTACTGAAACCTTACCCTGTGGTCAGAGGAATGTGAAATAATATTTTACAAATGGTCAGGGGAAGTAAAATAATATTTTTCACCTCTGCTAGATCAGTACTGATGTGATGCAATACACACAGACAAATGAAGACTGCATCAGAAATGATCTAGCAGATTTTTTTTAAAAAAAATACTTCCCCTGACCATTCACAAATGATCAGAGGAAGTGTTCAATTAGACTCAAAGGGTTGGTTCCCTCTACCACTTGAACAGCAATTGTCACTTTTTCAGCCAATACAACCACACCTAAACGGGCATTCTTGACAGGCCCTCATGTTGTTTTTATTTCTGTCA
The DNA here is from genome assembly GCA_035047345.1 of Bradypodion ventrale. Lineage (NCBI taxonomy): Eukaryota > Metazoa > Chordata > Lepidosauria > Squamata > Chamaeleonidae > Bradypodion > Bradypodion ventrale. The sequence continues at coordinate 132,808,289 of JAWDJE010000002.1, read as the reverse complement.
AACAGAATAATGTAGCTAAAGGGAATAGACCTAAACTGTGTTTTCAATCTAAAATAAAAAGCTTTAGAATGTAACATTGGAAGGACCATATTTCCCCATATGAGCTGAGGAAGCCATTCTCTACATTTCACTGCCTACACAAGAACCTTCTCGAAGATTGTAGTATTTTTGAACCACAATTGGGCATACCCCAGGCAATGGCCACCTTGTGTCACCGGCTAATCTTTCTCACACTTGGTCAGGCAAAAGGAACAGCAGAATCAACTCACCAAAAAGTGGCTTCATTTTGGCAGTTGCACGTCTGGCCTAGACATGGAAGGAGAAGAAGACTGTATACATAAGGGGTGCCCAAATTTTTCCAGCTGCGTGCCACTCACTTGGTTCAGAGGCCCAGTCACTATGGCCCATGGGCCTGATCCGGCCCCCAATGCCAATTCATCCAGCCCACAAAGCCCTTGTTGCTCCTGGAAGCAGAAGTAAAACATGCCTTTACGGCTTCGTGGGCAGGATGAATTGGTGTCGGGGGCCGGATCTGGCACCTGGGCCGTAGTTTGGGCACCTTTGGTCTACATAGACACGTGGTGGAACACAAGAGAGGGCCTTCTCTGTGGCTGCTCCCAGGTTGTGGAATGCCCTTCCTTGAGAGGCTAGGTTGCCCCTCTCCCTCTTGTCCTTCTGTTGACAGGTGAAGGTCTTTTTTAGACAGACTTTCAATGACTAATTGGCAGAATTTAGTCTTGGATCATCATCATCATCATATGTATGTTTTGAAAGTGCTTTAAAGATGTTTTTAACAATTTGAACTAATTTAATACTATGTATGTGTATTTTTAAATATAGTTTATTATTGTTTTAGTAGGTTTGCTGTTATTTTTAACTAGCATATTTTGCCCGGCATTGCCGGGCATGTTTAATGTGTGTGTTGGTGGTTAGGGGTGGTTTGGGTGGTGGTGACTAAATTTGGAAGAATGGTTTGTTTTTAGTTTTTTCTGTTGTTTTTTGTTTGTGGGGAGATTTTTTTCTAAAATAAATTAGCTTTTCTGGTTTTGGATTTTGTGTTTATTGATTTTTTTGAATTTTATTAATTTGGTTATATTTTATTTGGATTGTTTAAATATTTATTTGCCTGTAGGATACTCTTTCGGCCTCTAGGTGGGGCTGTGATTAAGAGTTTGATTTTCTTTGTTTCTTCAGTTCTTCTGCGGAGGCATGAAGGGAAGACGTGTTTTGTAAGTTCTCTTGTGTTATTTTTTTCTATATTTTGGGGTGCTGGGCTGGGGGGTTTAAGTAGAGTGTTTCTGTATTTATGTGTTTTTGCTTGTTGTTTTGTATTTTTTTAATTTTATGCATTTTATTGTGTTGAATGTTTCTGGTTGTTATTTTCTTTTGATTTTTTCCATATTTAATTGTGTACTTTGTGTTGTTATTGTTTTTTGAGTAAGGTATTTTCGTGTTGTTATGTTGTAGATAGGTGTTTTTAGTGAGTTGCCCTGGTTTTTCATTAGCCTTTTGTATTTCTTTCAGATGTGTTTTGTTGAGTTTGTTGTTTATTGTTTTGTTGTTTACTGGGTTTACTTGATTTTTTTGTTTATTTATTTGTGTTTGTATTTTTGATGGTTAGTTGTTTTTAAAACTGATTTGTTTTTGTTGTGGCTGTGTTTTCTTGGGTGAAGAACGGCTGTCTGTCATTGCCTCTTTTCCCCATTGCTGTTTCGACATTAGTTTTCAATGCAGCAATGGGGAAAACAAAGAGCCAGCAGTCAGCTTGCTCTTCATCCGGTAATGTTCGTTAGGTCAGTCAGGGGAGAAGGTGGCAGAGAAGATGTATCTGCTTTATGATGGTTCTCTCCTTTCGGCCTCCTTTTTTCCTGGCTTATCTAATGGGAGATCTGTGTTTGTGGCTGTGAAGCTGTTTTTTTTGTGTAAAATTGTAGTGCGGCAGGCAACGATCCGTGAGGGGTGGCGCTCTTCCTTGCAGATTGCTGGCTGCTGCTTTCCTATTACCTCCACCACTGTTTCGTGCTAGTTCTCGAAACAGTGGTGTCGGTAGTACAAAGGCAGCAGCCAGTCATTCGCCAAGGAGTGTGCCTCCCCTGACAAAGTGCTGTCTGCTGCTGGTTTTCCCCCTGCCTCAACATACCTTGAGGCTGGCGGTGGTCTTGCTGTGTCTATGACGGGGTAACGAAGAGGAGGGGATATCCCTCTTCTCCCTGTTGCTCTGGGGAAGAAGGCTGGTGGTGGCCTCACCGTGGCTTTGGCGGGTTTGGGGTAGTGAGGGCGTGAGGTGCTGCATCCACCTTCGACAGCCTTGCGCTCCCATTGCGAGATGCGTTATTTTATTTTATTTTTCACACGCCGGCTTTTCCAACTTTCTACATGCTCGTGCCCTTCAGCCTGATTGGCTGAAGTGGTCACAGCGCGGAGGACACTGGAATTTGTAGCTGGATTTTTCTGTCCACATTCGTGGGGCTGCTGCCCCACTCGTGGCTGCCGGACCCTTGCAGGCGATGCTTGGATGGTGTAAAGGCAAGTGTAGGGAGCTCGGTACAGGATAGTAGGGATGGGTGCGGGCGGGCGTGTATGCCGGACACGAATGGCCCACGTCCTTCCTTATAGGTAAAGATAACTAGTGAGTACTTTGGGCTCCTTAATGGGGAGAAAGGTAGCATAGAAATATCAAACAAATGAAGGATCTGAAAGGTCTATTTCAACTATAAGACTTGCGTTCCAGCTCAGTAACATCACATTTTCTGAGATTTAATGTCCAGACAGGTATATATGTTGTTACAGGAGCTGAAACTTACATTGCCACACAAATGTAGCAAAGGCTACAAACTTTTCAAGCCTGGCACTGGGTCATGGCCTCTCAATCAGCTTTGAGGGCCAGATGGCACTTTGTGAAGAATAAGTGGGTTTGGGGTTGCAGTTTGGGAACTCAGTCTCTAAAAGGTTCACCATCACTGCCTTATAGGTAATTAAGGGATTAATTGGACATCTTCCTGGCACACAGATTTAGTTGCTCGAGAATACAAACTCTTTGTCCTCTGGAAAATTGTTGTCAGTAAGGCGCCATTTTCCAAGTTTAGCACTTTCACTTCCCCTAGACTTTTCTGAGTCAGCTTTATCACCAGTTAGTTTATCTTTGGTTAGAGCTGCCCCAGCTGTAATGAGGTAAGTTGCTCACGAAACTGGATTCAGAGATATAGTGAAAGGAGAAAAGATATGGTTATTGCTTCCAAGCACTGCTTGATAGACTATCATTATGCCACAAACACAGCCCTAGCCTGGCTGCTTCTGGAGGCTTCTGCAAGGCTGACATGCTATTTTACCTCTCAGGATAAACAGGTGTAGTTCAGTGTGATCAAAATCAATGAGACTAACTGGGTACAATCTAGTGTTTTCCTTGGAATAGCTGAGCAATTAAACTAAACATTGAAGCAGAACCTGGAACGATTTTTTTAATACCACAATGCCCAGAATTCCCAAGCTTATCCACAGCCAGTAGCCAAAAAGTCTTTCCCAGGTCGTGCATTGGTATAAGAGGTCTGGAGTAGATGTGTCAAGGCAAAGCTAGACACCACTGGCATCTGATAGTCAGCATCTTATTATGGAACAAATCTTCACATTTTCCTTTCATCAGGTCAGCCCCCTGGTAAGGCTGGTGCTCAATGTTAAATGGTGTGTGTATGTGTCTCCTGATGGTCTGTCTTATAATTCCAATCAGCTCTTTTCAGCATGGTTAATGATAACAGATTGCAGGAGTGGATGTCCAAATCATCTAATGCGTCCAAATCATCTAATGAATGAATTCTCCCCCATATGCATGCTGAAGGGTCTTTTGGGAAGAGGAAAGAAACAGCTGAGTTGATAAATTGTGGCAATATGGTTCCATCTGTTTCAGAACTCAGTATTTGTGATCTTTCGTTGTTTACCTGTTTTATCTTTTCTTCTTGCTGTATAGAAAGAAATGATCTGGAAGGAACTTTAGGGTTTCTAATATACACATTGCCCCAAAGCGGATTTCCTGTACAATCCTTATTGCAAATCTGTTTAGCATAGCCAGAATACACAAGAAGAAGCCTTAACAAAATGGAAGCACATCCTTTTGGTGGGTGTGTGTGTGTGTGTGTGTGTGTGTGTGTGTGTGTGTTCACACATTTGCCTTGGAGTGGGCAAATATTAACCTCTTCCATCCTCACCATTTTGTGGAAGGTCAGCGGGTCAGCAGTTCGAGACCAGAGTGCTGCATGATGGAGTGAGCTCCCATCTCTGTCCCAGTTCCTGCCAACCTAGCAGTTCGAAAGCAAGAAATTGCAAGTAGATAAATAGGTACTGCTTTGGTGGAAAGGTAAACAGCATTCTGTGCACTTCGGTGTTTAGTCATGCCTGCCACATATCCATGGAAAATTTCTGCAGACACTGAAGCCCATTCATATTGTAAAATGAGGATCTAGTTGCTCTATGTGTTCATTATTTTGCAATGCCATTCATGTGTGCAAGGGGATTCATAAAACCTGCTTTAGCCTTGAGTGACATGTGAGGTCTGGAGACATAAGTGTGTGCAACCATGAGGTCCCAGTTGCAGGGCTGTCAGGCACTAGGTCTTACTTTCCAAAAAAAAAGAGAGTGCTGCTTAAAGGACTTCTCTCTCCATGTTTGAAGAGAGAGAAAGGGCTCTGAAGATGGCAATCAGTAGTACATGAGTCATTAGATCAGGGATTCTTAACCTGCTGCCTGCAGGCTGGATGCAGCCCACAGCATAATTTCATTTGCCCCACCGCCTCCACCACACCAGGAAGTGCCATGTCATGGAGGAAGGGCAAAATGACCATCCGGTCCCCAAAGCTGTCTGAGGGAGCAAGACCTGGCCCCTGGCTTTAAAAAGTTGAGAAATCCTGAGTTAGATGGAAGATGTTCATAGGTCAATTGTGCTCTGATACAAATTAGAGTGGTGAAATGATCTCCTGATTCAGGGCTTTGGTGTAGATGTGTTTTTGTCCCTATCCAATTCAATATATGTTCTGGATACCCCCAAAAAATCATGGACCTCCCTTTGACTTACATTGCAAAATGAAGATGGTCATACCTTTTCTGCTCTTGCACTGATGCATCACGGAATTTGGAGAGATGATAGACACTAAAGAGGGGAACAAACCTGCCAAAGTCCAGACAGCTAGCTCAAGGGTTTGCACACTTGCTTTATTGAGGAAAGAAAGCTGAAGTGACATGAGCCTCCATCCAGTATGATCTATGCTTTGGACACAGATCAGTTCATAAGTTCACTTTGCTCTACACGAGAACTACATCTGGCCATTTTTCATCAGAACTTCACACAGATCAGTCTGAATCAGGCCAATTTGGTTAGCAAATTGGAATTTGTCTGAATCTGGAGCACAGCCTCTGTACAAATTACATCAATAATTTGTAGGTTTGCAATTATGCTTGTGTATTTTTATTTTTCCAAATCAGCATCTTCATTTGTCCTCTTTTTGGAGTGGCAGATAAGTGGTCTCCCTGGTTCCTGGATGAATTATGGTGTCTCCTTAGGCATGCAGGGACCTAAACTGGGAAGGAACACTTTGGGAAGGAAATGGATTACTTTTCTTATTTCTGAACCACTTTGTCTAAGTAGCATCTAGGATCAAAAAGAAACTTCACAGACTTCTCATAACATTTCTTGTCAAGGTCATCTACAATGGGAAAGGGCTCATTTGTCACAGTCACTACTGAGCTGCAACACATTGTCTGATCAGGAAATTCTTCTTGTAACACAAAAAGCTCTACAGTTGGCATTGTTCACAGACTGCTATTCACCATCTCACTTGTGGTGCGTGTGTGAATTAAATCTTTAAATTTTCCCTTGAATAAACATGGATGTAGATTGTTGTGCATCTCTGTGTGAATTACACTGTTAGCAGCCAATCTTTTGCACTTCAGCAACAGAAGCCCTTGGCACTTCAGATGTTCTTGGACTTCAATTCCCAGAAGCCCAAGCCCCTGTGAATCCACACAAATGGGTTTACTGTGTTTCATCAGGCCCATGCCGCCCTCGTCGCTCCATATGGGCGCGTTTTACTTCCACTTCCAGGAGCAATTAGGGTGGCATGGACTGGATGAATCACAGTAAACCCATTCATGAGGATTCACGGGGCTTGGGCTTCTGGGAATTGAAGTCCAAGAACATCTGGAGTGCAAAGGTTCGCCTTCGCTGCACTAGTGATTCATAATTTAATTTATATCCACCAGAAATCTTTGCCAATCAGAACAACTGCCTAGATAAAAAGGTAAGTTGTATTCTTTCACTGGGAAGAAATATACTTTTTAGACATGTATGTATCATCCACTCAGAAACAAACATGATCAGGAAAACACTGTCTGACATCCATGACCATTATCAATTGTTGACCCAGATAAATATATTCTAGGGCCTGATCCCTAGCTGTCTTTGGAGAGGCAGTAACAGCTACTAGGAAGCAATATCTATGATGCTCAGTTTCACATTGTCTTGATAATTTATTACATTATTTATTGTTGTTCTTGGGTTTTTTTATTTTTAAATACCTTTTATAGTATATTGTGCACAAGCTATGGTTTTAAAATACAGTGTTACCTCATACAATGATTTTAATCCATTCCATGGGGCTCGTTGTTGTACAAAACAATTGCTATACAATACATGCATCATATAGCGATTTTCCCTATGGGATGCATCGTACAATGATTTTTATTTTTTTTTTGCTAAGTGGTTTTTCCCATTGAAAAATTGTTGTATGATTGTTTTCTATAGGGAAATTGTTATGTGGGATGCCATTTTTCCCCCAACCCTAATTGTTATGGATTCCGTTGCTATACGGGGCGATTGTTGTATGAGGTTCCATTGTACAGTATGTTGTTTTCCATACAGTAGCAAAGCATAGTAGTTTATAGAACCTTCCAACAAGAAAGCTTTCAAAAGAGGGCATAAATTAACACAGAGGTCTGTTGGTGTTTTTATGTGTTATCAATTTGCTTCTGAGTTGTGGTGATTCAAATGGGCTTCAAGGTATGTGAGATGCTGGTTCACCATTGCCACACACTGCTCTCAACCTTTTAAAGCTGGGGGCCGGGTCACACTCCCTCAGGCAGCTTCAGGGGCTGAATGGACATTTTGCTCTTCCTGCACCACGTGGCACTTCTGGGTGGTGGAGGTGGTGGTGGTGGGGCACATGAAATGGTGCCATGAGCTGCATCTATCCCACAGGCCACAGGTTGAGAATCCCTGGTCTAGAGCATGTCCATGGCTGAGCAGAGATTCAAAAACAGGTCTCCTGAATTTTAGTCTGAGGTTGCAACCCAAAAGTGCCTTCATAGCACATAAGACAGTGAAAAGTGGGAGATTTAAGGAATGGTTTCACCAATTCCACAGTCTCAATGAACTTCCATGGATGAGATTTAAACTCAAGTCTGCCACGTCCAAATTCATCAATTTATTCATTTTACCACACTAGAAATCCTCTTTGGGTTTCTTCTGCCATATCTGAATCCAAATATAGATTATCATGATAGTGATCAGCCATAGCAATCAGCCATTAAGACTGTCCTGAGAATATAATGCAGTGGCCTTTCATCTGCCTTCCACATTGCAACATGCCACCCATACCCCTGATCCAATTCCATAAGTCACTTTCTGGTCCTGAGCCCATTTGCCACACAAAGTCCTCCTCAGCCCCAGAGCAGTATTGATGAAGCTGCTACCCTCCATCAAGATGGATTCAAGTGGGATTTAAACCACTTGGAGGTCATCACCCTTCCCTGTGGACTTCAGCACCCAAGGCTATTAGTCCTCAGGGTTGTCAGGTTAGTTAACCGCCGCCTGACACTCGATGTTGAGTTGCTGGCTGTATGGTCTACTCTGTTACCATAGCAGGATAACCTGGCCTGACTTACCTGGCAAATAAAGGGCTTTATTTAGATCAGGTTACTAGTATCATCATTAACAACATTGTCATTACAATTCCTGTGCAAAAGGGCATTTCCCCCCTCCATACTACTCATTGGAAGGGACACCAAGCTGTACAGGATGTGACCAGGCCCAAGTCCTTTGAAACGCTAAGCATGCTAAATGTTTCAGATGCCATCTAAGATGAAAGAATGAAATTGCATGTCATGAGAGGTCACACAGAGCTAACAAATATTCAGTGAGCAAATTTGCCAAGGCAGAAGAATAGCCATCCTTAAATTTTGTAGAGGATATTTAATATTCAAGATAATTCTGTGAGCAGGTTAGTTTTAACTCTAGGGACGTAGCCATGTGAGTTGAATGTAAAATGTGTTTTTAGGTTCCTTTCTTTCTCTTCTTCCATCTCTCTTTTTTAATTGCATAATGATCTTACTGCATAAAAGGATACAGGCAGTCAAGAAATAATAATTAGGAAAAAAGTGATGATGATAATAATCTCAACAGGTTTGCAATGTATAGAATTAAACAGGCTTTGCTTTAGTAGTTTATTGAAAATAGGAATTACCAGGTCATTTTCAATGATTAGTAACTTACAGCAATACATGTAGCCAAACATGAACAAAATCAGGGTGGCAAGATTTATTAGGAGAAGGTGAACCCTGTAGAAAGGAAAACTAATCCTCCACTAAGACTAATGGAATTCTATGAGATCTTTTAATTAACTAATTTAAGGCAGTTTGGTCACTTTTATTTTGTGTAATTCATATAACCATTACTCTGCATATTTTTTTTACTATTTAGCAATAAAAGGCATTGAAGCCCTACTTTGATGCCAACTCTTCTCTACTAAAGATACAACTCCACAAAATGACAAGAACACAATTTTTCATTTGCCTTTGTCACTTAAAGTCTGGAAACAGAGTTTCGATCTAGACAAAATGTTTAGCTCAATGTATTTCCTTAACTGGTAAAAGCAGTTTCTCCTGCTGCAAGCTTTTCTCACCTCCATATCCTGCAATGCAAGATATTCCATCTTGCAATTGGTCAGCGGGAGGTAAAAATAAGCTTAATTTGCAGGTCTGATTGCTGAGACATATTCAGAAGAGCTTCCATTATGAAGGGAATATATACAATCGATTTCTAAATACAAGGTCCATGCCTTCTCTATTTCAATATTTATACAGACCTACCAGTAAATCTGAGTTTACCATTGGGCAGGTTAAATTAATTACTTTGGGCAGTAGATGTTGAGGGGCACTGACATTTCCTTATCAATTCTTCCTGTTCCAAGCCAAAGTAGTATGTACCATTAGGATTGAGCCTATTATCCTCAGGTTTATGGGAATAATACTACATTGTGAGTGTTGAATTAAGACAATCGATGGACCAAGATATCACAATGCATGCTGCAGTACAGCCTCTAACATCTTTCTTATCCCTTTTCTTGTTGAAACAATCATGATGGCTTGAGCTTCAAGGAGCTGCAAGCCAGAAATGGTGACTGTTTCCATCTCTGAGTGACTTGGGAAGTAGATGATCTCTTGGGTGTGTGTGGGAGTAGCATCTTCTGCATGAAGTAGCAAGCACTGGACTTCACAGAACCAGCCAGGTATCTATATGGAAAAGAAGGCAAGGCTGCTGCACCTTTAGCAGTTATGTGAAAGAGAATTTTAGCACATGTAGCTTCCATAACATTTGTTATGCAGTAGAGATCTCAAGTGGCTAAGATGCTGACTGGGAGGCGGAAGGTCAGCAGTTCGATTCCCGAGTACTGCAGGACGGAATGAGCTCCCGTCTTTGTCCCAGCTCCTGCCAACCTAGTAGTTCAAAAGCAAGAAATTGCAAGTAGATAAATAGGGACCACTTTGGTGGGAAGGTAACAGCGTTCTGTGCGCTCTGGTGTCTAGTCATGCCTGCCACATGACCACAGAAATGTCTGCAGAAGCAGACAGTGCTGGCTCTTCGGCTTTGAAACAGAAATGAGCACAGAACCATAGAGTTGGATATGACTGGCTTTCGAGCAAGGGAAACCTTTACCTTTAGAGATCTAACTCTCACTACAAAGATCCAAATAGTGAGATGTTACATATTCCCAGTGTTGCTGTATGGAGTCAAAGCTTGGACATTGGCTAAAGCATTTGAAAAGAGAATCAAAGCTTTTGGAATGTGGATCTACAGATGACTGCTAAGGATATCATGGGTTGACCATGTGACTAATGTAGAAGTGCTGCGCCAGATGGATAAAGAACAAGGACTGTTTAAGACTGTTAAGCAAAGAAAGCTCCAATACCTTGGGCATATCATAAGGAACAACATAAAGTACAGAATACTCCAACTTGCTCTGCAAGCCATGGTCCCTGGGAAGAGAGGCCCTTGACATAGAAATACTCCATGGCTGAAGAAACTGAGAGACTGGTGTGGCATGTCCTTGGAAGAACTGTTTTGAGGAGTTAAGAACAGGAAGACTATCACCATGATGATAGCCAATATCCAGAACTGATAGGGCACCTGAAGAAGTAGCTTCCATAACAAGTGATGGCTAGTGAATGTCCCTCTTTCACACAACTATTAAAAGAATGGGAGCTCTCTTCTCTTTTCCATGTGACTCTGAGGAATTCTCCCTTCATCAGCCATTACTTTCAGAGCAATGCATTGTGGGTAGGATGCCCAAAATACTTGTCATCACAGTTATTGGCTGTAGCAGTTCCTTCTGCTGCCAAGTTCTTATTCCAATCACCTTTAGCCCATGTCTAAGAGAGTGGCCTGCATAAATACATGCAACATGGTAATCCTGAAGATATACAATGCCTGTAGCTTTATGGAGTAACCCCCAGGATGTGTCAGGTGTAGGGTGTGCCACTTTGGAATGGCCTACCAACCAGCCTACCAACTAATCCACCCACTGTTCTGCAAACAAAACAATAAGTACATAAGCATGAAGGAGATGCCACACAACTCTATTAGCTAAGAGCTTTGATACATGGGAAGGAACACAAGAAATTATGCCTCCAACCCATTGTTATGAATTGTCCATAGTGGTACTCTGTCACCCACCCTTCTTGTTGTTGCATATACAGACCAGACCCAAACTTTCCAGCATGGCATGTTAATGCCCATCTTCCATACCAGTAAGAAGAGGAAATGTTTATTTTGTTGGCCATGGAATCTTATTTATAATAAACAGGCTGGTGGGACAGAATTTCTAAGTTGCCCTGGACTACCAATTATGAACCTGAAACATATTACAGTGCGTTTTGGCAGGGAAATGTGCCATAAGAATTGATAGGTCTTTTCTTTCTTTCTTTTCTCTTGCTTCTTTTCATCATTCACCAAAAGAGCGTACTCAAAAATTGTGGTATTTTAAAACCACAATCAGGTGTCCCCTGTACAATGTCAACCTTGTGCTGGCTAATCCTTCTCACACTAGGTCAGGTGAAAGGAACTGCAGGATGAACTCAGGTGCCTTCATTTTGGCAGTTTCAAGTCTGGCCTAGACACAGAAGAAGAATCATTCACATCATCCTCAAAGAGGACCTGTTCTGAACCTACTGAGACCAGGCCAGTATATCCAGAGGTGTTAGATCTGTGTTTTTATGGTCATGAAAACTTTTTATTTGTTGCTCACTCATTTGGCATCAAACTTACAGATATGTGTCCTTTAAAGCTACATTAGAAAAATATACATGTCAGCTCATTGGTATGAAAAATGGAAATTAAATTCTCTGGAATCATATTTGTTTGTTTCCCAGGATGTAGTCTTCATTGCTTTTCTTCCCTTGCCAAGTTCACCATATGTTAACCCAGATGCTTCAAGTGGCTCTTACCCTTAAGGCATCTCTCCCCACTCTTCCCCACCACCCCACCACCCATTGATCTTTTTAGAAAGTCAAATCTGCATTTAAAAGGAGAGCAAAGAGAAAATAAGAAAGGAAAGTGTCATTCCTTTTCAAGACATGGTGAATAACTCTTTTATCTGATGAAGTGTTATAAATACAGAAAAGAAGATGGCAATGAATTATACCTCTCCTTCCAAAGAGGAAATAAGGCTTTGGACACAATCAAGCTAACAAAAAAGTAAAATTTTGCTAATCCTGTACTGCATCATTTTTGGTAACTCTGTCTTCTTGTTTCCCCATCCATTATCATTTCCAGGGAGTAAAAACAAATTTGGGGCTGACCTTCAAAACTTAATATAGTTATAGAGAGGAGAAGACTGGCGTTTGTGGTTTCTCCAACCAACCCCACCCCTTCAACTCCTGACCAGGAGTTCCCCATACTTCCTGAAGATTAGAGTATAGGAGACTCAGAGGGATCTGGGGATTTCATGGTGCAAGAAGTATAGAAGTGGGAAGTAAGGTAAATGGAGGCAGAAAGAAGGTGACTGATGGAGAGAAGGTTATAGAAGGCAGAAAGAGGGAGGAGGCAGAGTTGTTAAATAGAGTCTCTAGTGTCAGGAACTTGGAAGAGTTACTTTGTTTTAAGTTACTTGTCACCATGTCTCAAAGTTGAGAAACGGAGCTTTAAAAGCGCAGTGATTCAAAGAGATTCCTGGAAGCATTACATCATTGGGATTAGAGCCTCTAGTGGACAGAGAAACACCTGAGGGGTTTGCAAAGTTCAATGAATGGGAGTGAACTTTATTTCAAGTTCATTGCCCTTTCAAACCACCAGTCAATGACCCTGCCAACGAGATGGGGGGGACGACACAAAATGAGAGCTTGGCACTTTGCCAACATGCCTTGACTTTGAAAGATTTTGAGGAGATAAGTATTATCTCAAGATCTGAGTCAAAGGCCACCTAAAAATTCCCAAGGAGGGAGCAAGAGGGGAAAATTGTGTACAGAAATCCTGGATTTTGTGAAGTAAAAAAAGGAGGAAAAAGAGCTTCTTCAAAGGAGGGTGAAGCCCTGTGCATTACACAGTGCCACCGCGAGACTGCGCCCTCCTGCCCCTTCCACCAGCAGAGAGGCTAAAAGGAGCTCCCGGGGCGACAGGGAGCTCAAAGATGCCGACACCGCAGGACTGCACCCTCCCGCCCCTCCAACAGCAGAGAGGCTAAAAGGAGCTCCCAGGGTTGATGCTCCTGCCGCCATTCGCCATAGCCCTGTCAACGCCAGAAGGTGAGGAGGACGGCGCCATCTGTGGCTGCTTGGGCGGTGGAATCTTGCTCCCACCCACTCTCTGAGTCTCACCCGCATGGAGGGGATAAAAGCTTGCCACAGCTCTGGACTGGGATGCTCCCGCCACCTCTCACCCTGGCCCTGTCAACACTGGGGTGCGGGGTGGGAATGATCAGGCAAAAGAGGCCACAGTAGTAGCGGGACTTTTATGGACACTATCTCTGAACTGGGATTGGGATTGTGAGATATTGCCACGCTTTGAAATGTTGATACTGTGTAATTGTATTTTGTATATTGTTGATTTTGTACTGCTATTTTGTACTTGTGTACCTATTTTATTGCTGTGCTTGTTTTGCTATTGTTGTTTTGCTGTTTCAAGTCACCTTCGGGCTGAAGGAAGCGGGGTACAAATAAAACCTATTATTATTATTATTATTATTATTATTATTATTATTATTATTATTATTATTATTATTATTATTATTATTATTATTATTATTATTATTATTATTATTATTATTATTATTAGCATTTTTTGCCCAGCCTTGCCGGGCAGGTATATTTTGTGTTTTGTTGTTTGGGGTGGTTTTGGGGGTGTTCGCGCACACACACAGAGAGAAAGAGAGGGGGAGGGGGAGGGGTGCAGCTCTGCATTTGGCCCATTGCCTGTTGGAGAAGGGGGTGGATTTCTCTGACAGGCATGGTCAAAGCCACGGCAAGGCTGCTGCCGGCCTTCATCCCCAAGGCTGTGGGAAGCAGAGGAGCTCCCCCTCCTCTCCGCAACCCCACCGAAGCCGCGGTGAGGCCGGTGCTGGCCTTCATTTCCCAGGGCCGTGGGGAGAAGATAGGCTCTCCCCGCTACCCCGCCAAAGCTGCGTGGGGAGAAGAAAGGCTCCCCCTCCTCCCCGCCGAAGCCACAGCGAAGCTGGCACTGGCCTTTGTTCCTGGGACTGCAGGGAGAAGATGTGCTCTCCCCGCTACCCCGCCGAAGCCACGCGGGGAGAAGAAGGGCTCCTCCTCCTCCCTGTCGAAGCCGTGGCGAGGCCGGTGCTGACCTTCATTCCCTGGGCTGCAGGGAGAAGAGGGCCTCCCCCTTCTCCCTGCTACCCTGCTGCATTCGGCCCTTGCCTGTCAGAGAAAGCAAGTCCCTTCTCTGACAGGCAAGGGCCAAATGTGGAAGGCGATCGTTTCCCTCCGGGAGGCGAAGGCAGGGAACAGAGCGCTGTTCTGCATTCGTCTCCCGGAGGTAAGAGGTTCGCTTCCCTCGGTTGGCGGGGGATGAAGGCTTTCGGACATAAGGTAAGTGTGGCCAGCTCGGTACAGGATGATCAGGATGGGTGTGGCCAGGCATGCCAGACACGCATGGCCCAACCCCTTTCTTATAGGTATAGATGATGATGATGATGATGATGATGATGATGATGATGATGATGATGATGATGATGATGATGATGTGGTTTCATGGATCTCCCCTCTCCTTTCTATGAACCCCTATTCAAAGCTGACATTGCATTGGTCATTTTCAAGTCTTCTAAACAGAAATGAAATCTAGAGTCATGTCACATCATTTTGTTAGATGACTAACAATTGCCCAATTTGGGTCTTCAAGAAATCAGAGAGAGAGATAGAACGCCATACCAAACAATTCCTATCCATCCACCCACCCCATTTATCAGCATGGTCTAGAGCAGGGGTGCCCAAACTATGGCCTGGGGTCCAGATGCAGCCCCTGATGCCAATTCATCTGACCCACAAAGACCTCATTGCTCCTGGAAGTGGAAGTAAAATGCATCTGTATGGACATGTTTTACTTTTGCTTTCAGGAGCAACGAGAGCTTTGTGGGCTGGATGAATTGGTGTTAGAGGCCACATCTGGACCCCGGGCCTTAGTGACCGGCTCCCTGAACCATGTGATCATCCCATGGCCCAAAAAAATTGGGCACCCCTGGTTTAGAAAGCTTCGCATCTTTTCTCCACTGCTTACTTCGTTTTCTGAAACTATTTCATTTATGTTGGCACTGGCACATATTTTTGCAGTGCAGACAGAAGCAAAGAATTCATTCAGTTTCTCTGCAACTTCCTTATCTTCCTTTACCACTCTTTTATCTCCATTGTCAGCCAAGAGTCCAAATGCACTCTGAGTCAAGTTTTTTGCTACTCATGTTGTTCTACAACATTTAACATATTATTTTAGAGATATGATCCTCAAAGTCCTTTTCTGCCGTCCTTACCTCATTACATTTTCTTTTGTGTGTGTAAGTTTATGCTCCCTTTTCTTCTACTCATTTGACTAAAATTTATATTTTCTGAAGAAAGTCGCCCACTCAATACAGCTCATTAGTCCTGATGATGATCTCACAGATGAGAAGATAGCTTCTCTTAATTATTTTGTATAGCAGTGGCGGGCATCAGCAGGTTTGCAACAGTTCGCCAGAACCGGTAGCAGAAATTCTGGCTGGCCCTGCCCATCCAAGTTTTGAAATAAAGTAGTCCTAATTCAGGTGCAACACAGGGCTTTCCCCCTGGCCACGCACACCATACCACACCCACAGTATGGTAGTAAAAATTTTTTGAGCCCACCACTGTTGTATAGTCCAACTGAATGCATATATTCTTAATTTTCAGTATTCCCCAAACATTTTAATCAGATTTTATCTTCTTCCCCTTTCCATTAAATATCTTTTAAAACAATCCTCCCATTAAAAATGTTTTTAAAATGTTATTGTGTTGGTGTTCTTTGACAATTGTTCTAGTTTGTATATCACCACCACCCTTAGCTTGTTCCCAGTACCAAGAACAATAAAATGTCTGATTCAGAAGAAAGTTTCTGCTTCAGAAAGTAATAGGAAAAAAGTCACCATCCAAAGAACTTGTCATAAATGATCATTTTGATCCAGTCTGTCTTTTCTTTCATCCCAATGCTGTCATTTTATAGCTTCAATTTTTATGACACTTTTCATCTAATGTGTTTTGTGGGAAGATTTCAGTTCAGCCCCTGAGTGGGAGATGCAACAAAGTTTTCTAGTGCTGAAACTCTTTATAACTCAGCTTGATTGGTGGTTCATAGACTCCAAAGGTAAGAGATAAGCTATCAAGACCATGACTCAGGCAAGATAAGAGACTGCGTTTCAACATCAAACTCTTCTGTTGCCCAAAGGAAATAACAGAATGGCATCTGATAAGCAACTGCACAAACTATCACAAATAAAATAGCCAACATCCTGCCAGCATTCTATAACTAAACTGATATGGAAAGTCGATGGGGCAAAATCAGAAGGATTTGGGAGAATTCAAACCTTGGGGTGACCTCCTACAAATATGGACTTGTCAAACTGCTTTCATGTTTAGTTCATATACTTGTGGGTCCAACAAAGAAAGTAAAAAAATAAGTTTATTCACTGAAATAACTACACTTCCATTGATATCATCAATAAAAGGGCTTCTTGTCTGGATACGTATACATCAGCAGTGATGCAGAGACTAATGCTGAGGTTGAGGCATTCAGTGGAACAATTCCCATAATCATGAGCCTAAGGAAACTTCAACATGGAGATAGCTGTGTGGCTCTACAACAGTGTTTTCCAACCTTTGTCTCCTGGACTCCAATTTCCAGAAGCCTAAGTCAATTCCCCAAAGCACTGATCAGCCAATGTGCTGACTTAGGCTTCTGGAAATTGAATCTAAGAACCAAAGTTTGGGAAACACTGCTCTACAATAAATCAGATCTGCAGTTTTCATCTTTATCAGGGGAAGGTCTTTGGCTCTAAATTGTCTATCGAAGACCAAGCCATGATAAATGGTTTTGCCACCCAGAATATCTCTGACAGTAGATTATTGTCAGAGACAGCTGACAATAATGTGATGATTTATTTTCCCCCTGCAAAAAGGCCCTGCACTTTATGTCCAGATGAGCTACTGAAAAGGAAACATATGTATTAGACATTTATACAGTGCAAACGTATGCAGACACACACATGCTTAAACATGTATCATGATAGCTTCTCCTTCAATTGTTTATAACAATTCAACTATTCACATTGGTGAGGGAAGAATTTAGTTTTGACATGGGAAGAGCAGCTTTAACTCCACAAACCCCTCAAGAACATTGTTGTTCTTTGGACTCAGTTTTCATTACACTTAGATCCAACTGATGAGTAGTGCAAATGGGTCTTGATGCACATGCAGAAAAGTGCTACCACGAGGGGTGCCCAAACTATGACCCACAGGCCAGATCTGGCCCCGACACCAATTCATCCAGCCCACGTCACCCTCATCGCTCCTGGAAGTGGAAATAAAACACGAACATATTGGCACATTTTATTTCCGCTTCTGGGAGTGATGAGGGCGTCATGGGCCGGATGAATTGGCATCAGGGATCAGATCTGGCACATGGTTTAAGCAGAGAATATTGGAGGAAGGCGGCTGGGTGTAGTCAAGGAGAAGGGGGAGGAGAAAACACCCAAAATGGAAGGGCAATAAAAAGTGTATGCTCTTTAATATATATCCCCGGAGGATTCGGAATCTTACGCGGATATATATTAAAAAGCATACACTTTTTATTGCCCTTCCATTTTGGGTGTTTTCTCCTCCCCCTTAAGCAGAGAATATGGCATCTTAAAATCTATCTCATCCTGTTGCAAAACAGATTGCAAGGTGTATTTTACTTCCCCTTCCAATGGGAGGAACCATGTAACCGGCCCACTGAATCACATGGCCTGCTGAACCACATGACTGGCCCATGGCCCAAAAAGTTTGGGCACCCCTGGGCTACTATCATTTTAAGCTGTTAAGTTTGCTTTCATGACTAAAGGCCAGGGTAATTGGACCTTCTCCCTTTATAGGAAAGAAATCGCATATTCACAAAAGCTAACTTCTCGGTTAAAAAAGCGAGGTGAAACATTCAGCCTCCCATTTTTGTAAAGAAAGTTCATTTTTCCTGGAATGAGATTTCTCTCAGTGAGATTCTTCTCTTTGCAAGAAATCTCATAGGAGATATCTGAAGTGTCAAGGTCATTGCTTCTGGAAGAAATGCCAGGTGGCACAAGACTATTCCAATTCCTGCACAGATTGGCATTTCTCCTGCACAGAATTTGCTGCAAAGGACATTAAGCAGCACGGAATTTGTCAACTTCATGCATAGAAAAATGCAAGGAAGATGGACCAAAGAAGAGGAGAAAAAGATGAGGGGGAGAAATGATGAAGGCATCTCATTTTTACAGTTAAATGAGACATCTTGCTGACCCCATTGGCAAATATTAATTGCTTATATGAGTCTGTCTCTCTCTTTTTCCTCCCCACACACATACATACATATACATATACACATACATATAATATACATCTCTGGCAGCATATTGTTGTCACAGAGAGCTGCAGCACAACTAGATCTAGTTCATGGCTCATAAGCATCCAACATTTTGCATTGACCACACACACACACACACACACACACACACACACACTAGCTGACAACAATGTGTGTGTGTGTCAGGTGTGTTTGCACATGCAGTTTTGTCAGCTATCTCTGACAATATATGCAAATAATTGAAACAGTGCATACTTATTCCATGGATACAGGGGTTCCACATCACATTTTTGGGCCACTGTAAATCATGGATAATTTAAAGACTATCTACTATATATATTTTAATGTGCACTCACACAACAGAGTATTGTTTAGCCATACAAGAGCACTAGGGTTCCTACTCAAATGCAGGTAGAATACTACCTGGTCAAAGTGAAATATGAGAAAGAAATGAAGATAAGAACTGGATGCAGAAGTCCTATTTGAAGAGGAAACCATGAATCAAGGCTTGAAAGACTGTGAAGATGATTCTGACAGAGACCTTTCCATGCAATAGGAACTTTCCAAATCTATGGCACCTAGAAACTCACAGAATCACAGAATGACGGAGTTGAAAGGGGCCTGTTAGGCCATTGAGTCCAACCCCCTGCTTAATGCAGGAATCTGAATCAAAACAGATCTGACAGATGGTTGTCCAATTCTCTCTTGAATGTGTTTAACATTGGAGCACTCACCACTTTCCGAGATAATTGATTCCATTGTTTTACTGCTTTAATAGCTAAGAACCCAACCCCCAACCCCCAACCCCGATATTCAGCCTATATTGTATCTGGCTTCCTCTAGATTCAGCCCATTATTATGTATCCTGCATTCTGAGATGAGAGAAAACAGATCCTGCTCCTCTTCTTTATGACTATCTTTCAAATTGTCAGGATCTAAGGCAGGATCTGATATTTCCAGGATGAGTTCCCCAGAGGAAGAATTGATGCTCACAGGATTATATTCCCAGTATTGATGGCAGCTCTAGTATTTGTAGTCTTAGACCCTCACCCTGCTGCAACTGCAGGGATCTATCTGAGACCCCCAGGGAAGGTTCTGGACAATCATAAAATCAACCTGGAATCCTGAGGAGATTGAGCAAATTAAAAACTTTCTCTTCTCCATATAAACTGCCTTAGCAATGAAGATTACTGGATTTGCGGTTGCTTTGTCCCTGAATTATCACTGGTTCTTGTTTCAAAAATCTTTTGCCTTGTCCCTGGTTTTTGAACCTGAAGACTTCCTGCCCTGTTCCTAGTTCCTGTGGACCACTGTTGTGCCTCACCTGGATACTCACTCCTTAAACCCTGTCTTTGCCCCTGCTTCAGACCCCAAAGATACTCTGCCTTGCCTTCTCTCTAGGTCACTTGACTCTAGCTTGCTTGGGCTATACCTTGTTGTCTGGACCAACCCTGTATCCCAGTCTATGTCAGGTCTGATTTTAGACTTGGACTCTGGACCGTGATATGGTTACAGTTTGGCCTGCTTGCCCTAGGCCCTGGTGCTTGTGCTACTTGCCAGCCACCCAAGCCCTGGATTCTGTCAAGTATCATATCCTCCCTCCATCTCCATTTCTCAAGGCTAAACATCAGTTCTTTCACCATTTCCAGATATGGTTTGGTTTCCAGCCCCCTGATCATCCTTGATGCCTTCTTCTGAGTTTGTTCCAGTTTGTTCAAATTTGAATCCTTCTTAAAGAGTGGTGTCCAGAACTGGACACAGTAGAAGTGATCTAACTCATGCCAAATTCATGCAGTTGCCATACATGGATGGAATTTGCTGAGGATCAAAAGGAATGGGATGCCTTGATTCCAGGGCTAAAGGAACATCTATCAAACACCACAAAACCAGGAAGTCAGAGTACTCTGAAGAAGGGGAAAAACTTAACATGAAATAAATAAATCAGCCATGCAGTCTTTAACTCCACTCAGAACACTGGAGAATTCTGAAAGCTCTACCTTCGTCAATGGATTTTCTATTTTTCCAGTGCAATCCAGCTTAATTTGACTCAACGAGAGCAGTATCACTGACCTCAATGGAATATGGATTATAGCCCACCTAGTAGAACTGGGGATTCTTCCCTCCTTTCTTTTTTCCCTTTTGTGTATATACAAAGAGCAGCTTACTGGCAAAACCTCTCAGCCACCCACACAGAAGCACCTGACAGTTTCTCAAAAGCAAGACTCCATATGTAAATGGAAATCCTTTTGTCCAGTTTATTCAGCTGAGAAGGTGTGAGCCTGCTAAAGAAACTCAGGCGATGCCATAACTGGAAAAACTAAGCACCTAATATAAAACTCTTTTTTTTATTAAAAAAAAGCTCCTTTCACAGCTTTGGGGAAAGTCACCTTTTTTCACCTCTCGAAGTTTGCTGTGGTTAAAAGGTAGCAAAACTCTGGATCCAGGTTCAGGAAAACAACACAGCAACCATGTTCCTGGTTTTCACCTACACACAATGCAGGTCTTTGTTAAGTGTTGTGGAACGACAGCACAAGACTTTCTAAGGATACTTAAGCCAACCAAAGAGGTTCACAGTTGTTGCTCCACTGAAGCTTAGCCAGTTTATAAAAAAAAGATTGTGAAGAGTCCCAGGTGTGTTCATTTTTTCAATTAATGTTTCAAGCTTCCATAAACTCAGCTTTTCAGTGAGAGATTCTGGTAGATGTGAGCTGAGTCTTTTCCTTTTGCTGCTATGGTAAACATGTCAGGAGCAAGGTGTGTTTGTGTATGTTTCTCCTTGGACTTTGCTCAGGGGAAAAAAGAATGCTATTCAATGCTGATTTAGGGGATTTAATTTTTGTATTTACCAATGGTTTTCAATGGATACCTTCTACTTCTTCTTCCATATCCAGGCTAGAGGTGAAACTGCCAAACTGTACGGGAAATGGTAACAAACTGAATGGAGAGAAGATAAACCATCTTAGGTTTGCAGATGATGTAGTTTTGCCAGAAATGCGCAAAGACTTCAAAAAATGCTGTGTGAGCTCAATGCAGAAATTAGGAAGGTTGGCCTAAAAATGAATGGCATTAAGAGAAAATATATGCTATCAAGCAACCAGCGGAACTTCCAAATAAGAATCCAGAATGAACACATCGATCAGGTCGACTACTATGTCTGTCTGGGCCGTCTGATTGGGATGAATAATGATGAGAGAGCAGAATTAGCCAGAAGAAAGAAAGCGAGAGAGGCGGCATTCAACTCCATCAAGACGAGAAACTCAACAAGAAACAACATGCCAACCTTTTTAATTCGACAGTACTACCTGCAGTTCTCTACGGGAGGGAAACATGGTCACTAATGAAGGCTGAGGAAGACGAACTATCAAGAGCCATAAGAGCCATGGAAATATCAATGTTAAATGTATCTCTTTGCGGCCATAAACCCAATGCCCAGATAAGAAAACAAAGTGGAATCAACTAAGCTGTTGCCGAATATCATAAATTGAAATTGCACTGGACATGTCTCTTGAATGGGCGTTGGACAGCAGCAATCACTGAGTGGTGTTCCAGAGGAGTAAAAAGACCCCTTGGCTGGCTCCCCAAAAGATGGGAAGACTCAAATGTGAAGAATTTTAGTCGAACCTGGAGGAGAAAAGCAAGGCAGCAAAAGGAATGGAAAGCGAGTTGCGACCAGCAGGAACCTATCCCTTAAGAGTCTGGTCAATCGAGGAATTGAGAAATTTACTTTTTCATGTTCCTCTGGCATGAAAAACTGGCTACACTCTACATGGACCTCTCTGTTATCTTCTACTGAGTAAGTGACTGGTAATCCATCCTATAGGGACTGCAGTGGCTCAAGTGGCTAAGACGCTGACTAGAAGGTGGGAGGTCAGCAGTTCGATTCCCAAGTACTGCAGGATGGAATGAGCTCCCATCCTTGTCCCAGCTCCTGCCAACCTAGCAGTTCGAAAGCAAGAAATTGCAAGTAGATAAGTAGGGACCACTTCAGTGGGAAGGTAAACAGTGTTCTGTGTGCTCCTGTGTCTAGTTAGTCATGCCTGCCACATGACCATGGAAACGTCTGCAAAAGCAGACAGCGCTGGCTCTTCAGCTTTGGAACAGAGATTAGCACTGAACCCTAGAGTTGGATACAACTTGCTTTCAAGTAAGGGAAGCTGGCACTTTTTCATCATCATCATCATTAGGCCCGAAAAATGTATTTGGTACAATAAAATTGAATTTGTGTTTAAACAGCCCATATTTTGTGATAAATACAAATGTCTCTGTGTAAAATACACTTCGGCCCTCATCCTATTATGCTCATTAATGTAGCATAGCCGGGCAAAAGTTCTCCGGTGAATTCCCGCAAATTAAGAAGTTAGTACAGGTATTTGCTATGGCTGGCTAAGTATCAAGACAATACAACAAGAAATGTCTGCATGAACCTCCTAACTTGTGGTGATTTGCCAACAAGATTTTATGCCCCCAAAAAGTGCCAAACTGCAATAAATGAACAAAAGCTTTCATATTTCCCACCCAGTGGAGAGAAAACATTTTAATGAAATCTTTCATTCTTACGTGTAGGACTGAAAAAAACTAAAGATTTGCATCCATAGTAGAAAGCCTAGAAGAGGCAGCAGATATAGAATGCTGCCGGTAGACATAGAATGTGTTCAATTCTATTTTTCTATTAAAATTTCTCTTTTAATAGTTGTACCTTTGTGCATTCTAATTATTATTTTCTTGCTATGTAAATTGTCTTAGTCCCAGGTTTGACAGAAAGGCAGTAAACAGAATACAATGTGCTGGCAGTGAACGGTGTGCGTCCATGCACTGGCTACATTTTCCCAGGGAAAGAACAAAAAAAAAAGAGGGTGATGTTGGATCTGGGCCGCGAAGGAGGTTGCGCAAGCTGGATCGGGGCCGCGATGCGGCTGTTGGGTCCCGGAGGAGACTAGTCAAGCAAAGACACACGAGGCAAGATGGAGTGAAGACCAGTGGTTTAATGATCACAAATCATGAGTATTTATGCCGTTCTGGCTGCATGCATAAGCGTAGCGACACAGTACGAAACCTGACTTCACACATCATGTTTACACAAGTTAATTGGGAAAGTCTACACCAGGGGAAGTTCGTTATCTAACTTAATTAACTACAGGGGACACACATTATTCTACGTTATCGGAAGTAAACAAGTGGCCAACATTGACTCTAGGGCTTTAAGGAATCTGCAGACGCGAGATTACCTATAACATGCCTAGTGAGTTAGTCATTAGCTCTCCATTGTCTTAGCTGTCTGTCAGATCAGCTATTGATGAATTAAACTCTATCAAATATCCGCTCCCCAATTTCTCTTCCCTTGAAACCTTACAGCTTGAAGGAGCAATCTCCCAAACTGGGGTTCTGTCAGGGACAGTTAACCAATTGTGTGCGCGGATCCCACAGGGCGAGAAAGTGAAGTTTGAAGGAGGAGCTGAATTATACCAGGTGCAAACTTTTACTGTGCCAGTACAACATTACCACATGACAAAAATAGCCTTAAATAATTTCCAGCAACTTTAAAACAGGAGCATTTTGGATTCAGCAAGCCTGATATCATCTTTGGATTCAGCTGACTTGGTGTCAGCTCAGCTGGCCCAGGGCCGTCTCAACTAGTGAGGATTGTACTCCACATCCATAATCATCTTGGCCAGAAGCAAAAGAGGAAAGGGCCAACATACCTTTAACAGTCACATGATGGAAATCTATTTTCCTATCTTCTATCTGACTACCTCAAATACCAATTTTTATTTCCAGATTGTTTGGATATTCACTGATCATTTGTCATCTGAATTCACTTTTACCTTCTTTTCTAATGTTGTCAGCTTAATTAGAGAACCTACCTTTTTCCTTCTTGCAATTTTTCAACCCAGAATATCACACCTACCACTAGCTACAAACCGGTGATTGATGTGACTATTATCACCCATCATACATCCTAACTAATTAACTACTTAATGTCCAGTATTCTCTTACAGTGATCCGCTGGAACAATGAAAGTGACATTGCCAGCAACACAGATTTCCTCCAATTAAAGAGTCTCTTTTCTACTATATGGAAGTCATAGACATCCCCAAAACAACAGTGGGACTCTTTAATTATCAGCAAGTTGCCATTGATGGTCACATCATACATGTTGTAATGGTACAACTTCACAAGAGGATATAAACTAATAATAACATTCCATCTACATCATCTTCACTGTCACAATCATCAAAACCAGAACCTGGAAAAATATTTTTTTCCCCAAGAAATTATTTTGTAACCTATAGGATGAAATCTTGCCTTGGCATAATTTGAAGTTACATCTGTATGAGGGTGTCAGGCTTTACCCCTAGGTCATGAGAATTATACAATTTGATTGTGCAATCAGTTGTGCAGGTCCTGTCATGACCATCAAGTGGTACACATGCAGAAGCACTTTGTGAATAGTACTTCCACCATGCTGCTCTTTTCCAAACTAGTTGCACAGATTTGCACATAAAATTGTGCAACAGGATTTTGACCGTCACAAGTAATTCACTACAATTAACTTTACAGTCTTAAGCTTGTTCTATTGCTTGCTATCTTTTGATTATTTTTCCATACCATCACTAAGGTAATTTAAGTATAAGTATGAATCTTAGAACAAGACCCTTGGAAAGAGAGGAGTGGAAGCAGATCTACCCAAGGAAGACAGAGATAATGAAAGCTATCAGAGAGTAAACAAAACAGCAACAAACAGA
The DNA here is from genome assembly GCA_035047345.1 of Bradypodion ventrale. NCBI lineage: Eukaryota > Metazoa > Chordata > Lepidosauria > Squamata > Chamaeleonidae > Bradypodion > Bradypodion ventrale. The sequence continues at coordinate 132,783,182 of JAWDJE010000002.1, read as the reverse complement.
GGCCAAAAACATTGTGGCACCTTAAAGACTAACTCCTGTATTTTAATGTTAGCTTTCGTGGATCAAGTCCACTTCGTCAGAACATTTAGTGAAAGATGTCAGCAGACATGCAACCTTAAGCTCAGCCTTACATCTCTGAGCTAGTGGCGGAAAAAGAACTTTTGGAATTTTGAAAGTGAAATTTTCCTTTCCTACTGCTTCCTGTGTATATGTATCTGAAAGAGAGAAAAGGAAGATGGCTCCATTGTGAATCTCTTCTACAAAATGGGATGGATAGTATTCCCTACTTCTATTCTTCTAAAGCGAGCCAAATTAATTTCAAAATGTTGGGTGACTCGCACTGACTGGTATAATGGATGAACTGTTATGGAAGGAGAATGAAATGTGGTTATTTTATGTATAAACTCCTGAAGAGCAATTCAATTTTGTAATGTCTGTATATGTGGTTGGCGGAGGTGGAGAGAGATTTATCAGAATGTTTTCTCATATAATTCCTGTTAATTGTCACTTTGTCCTCTAGTATGCTAAATGTGGTGTGATAAATCTCAGTACATGTGCAGCCCCTAACAACACATTATACCAGAAAATTTCTCCCCAATGCATGCTTTAGAAAAAACTCCTGCTACCCACAGACAAGAGATTTATGGGTTTGTGTTTTTAAAGGCTCACTGAAAAGACACAAATGTATCTGGTGAAAATGGATATCTTTAATCCTAATTTCCTCCATACAAAGAATAAAATGCAGAAGACTTAGAAAAATGGCTCCCTGAATGAGATACTTTTTTGAGGGGGAAAACCCAAAAGAAAAGAAAATTCTTGCCTGTATCTTAATGCTTTGCAAATCTACAAAGCCTGCCTTTTCCTTTTGGAATATGAATGAAAAGTGCAAAGTAGTGCATTGTAGTATAGTCTGTAAAGGACTGTTTTGTTTTTGGGAGAGATTTCACAGGTGGTAAAAAATGAAAAAGTCTCCAAAGACTTCGGGTGGGGGTGGGGGTGGGGGGTGCTAAGGCATTTCTCTTAAAGTGGGCGATTGGCTATCAACTTTTTACTTCACTTTGGGGGTCCCGGTTACCACATGATTGCTCTTGTACCACTGAATGCATCCAGAGACAAAGCAGAGGCAGCCAGGTGTGTGCAGGGCACCATGGGAAGGTGCTGGACAGGGAGTGGTGGAGGCACCTATTAGGAGGGTTTGGGGGCAGTGGTGGACACCAAAAATTTTACTACCACACTGTGGGTGTGGTATGGTGAGCATGGCCAGGGGGGAAGCCATGCGTTGCACCCAAATTAGGACTACTTTATTTCAAAACATGGATGGGTGGTGCAAATCTGCTGATGCCCACCACTGGTTGGGGGAAATCCCATACATTGCTATTGGCACCCCAGGGTGCCAGAGGCGAGGGTGGGGTGGGACAAAGCCGGATTGGCCGATATACCAGCACGTGCCTGGAGGCAGCTTCTGACTCCCGTGCCAGTAGCAATCACTGTCCTGCTAGCTACTGAATGGAGCAGAAAGGAAGAAGATTACAAGTATTATTGGAGGAAACAGATGAGAGAAGTTGTAAGATCTCTGGGTAATCCCGGGTTCCATCTTTTCTTTATGAGCCTTGTGAGGACCGCTAATTTCTTCCCTGAGAAACTTTTTAGCTATCTAGCATTCCAACAACAAAGTGATAGGGTCTGGCATATGGGTAAACTGCTGTACTGAAGATGATGTTGTGAGTTCAATACTGACGGGGATCAAGCTTGACTCAGCTTTCCATCCTTTCCAAGGTCAGTAAAATGAGTACCCAGACTCTTTGGGGCAAAAATGCTAATTACCTTGTGAATTGCCCAGACAGCACACTAAGCACTATGGTATGGTACTGTATATAAGTGTAATCATTTTGGCAGTTTCACGTCTGACCTAGACACAGAAGAAGAAGAAGCAGGCCCGTGCTGGGGAACAAATTTACCAGGATGGGTTGCCGCACACCTCTGGTCAAAACCCAAGCTGCCAAAGTGCTTCTGACTTTTCTCCCACAGAGTGGAGAATGCAACAACAAAGGGGGAGAAGTTGGCACCACCACCCCCTAAGCTCATTCTCAGGACTGGGATCAACAATCCTTGAATAGGGCTATTTATTTGGATATGGAGGCAAACCAATCCAACTGTATTATAGGCCAAAAGCATTAAACCGTCTTATATCTCTTTTCACAAGCAAGATGGTCTTAGATCTCTGTTTAGTCTATTTTCAGCTCTCAATGAATAGCTGAAGTTTTTCCTCTCACTTCTATATTAAATATATAGGCCATATCTGCCATTGATCTGTGTTGCTTTAAGCTGTTAGAGATCAAGTCACCTCCGTTTGTGGAATTACTTAGAAAAGCTCAAGGGATCTGGGGATAATTGGAGAGGGGAAAAATAATTGGTGTCATTTTGGTTCTTTCCCCTTTTCCTAGAGGAAAGTTATAAGATAACTGAAGGACGCAGGGATTTCTGGATGGAGAGGTATGTTTGCGGGGGAGAGGGGAGTAGCAGCAGGAGTCAGACTTACTTAAGATAGAGTTTAGTATCATTATATTGGGTAGTGGTTCAAGTGTTGGAATGGGACCTGGGACAGTGCTTATTAAAGGAAAAGGTCCTTTGCTTTTCACTTTTATGTTTGCTTGATCAAAGGTAAAGGTAAAGGTCACCCTTGCTCAAGAGCCAGTCCTTTCTGATTCTAGGGTTCAGTGCATATCTCTGCTTATAGCCAAAGAGCCAGCGCTGTCTGCATCTACAAATGTTTCCATGGACATGAGGCAGGCATGACTAAACACCTAAAATGTCTGTGTCTACAGACATTTCCGTGGACAAGTGGCAGGCATGACTGTTTACCTTCCCACTGAAGTGGTACCTCTTTATCGACCTGCAATTTCTTGCTTTTGGACTGCTAGGTTGGCAGAAGCTGGGACAGAGATGGGAGCTCACTCTGTCATGCAACACTTGGGTCTTGAACTGCTGACCTGTCAAACTTCCAGTCATCAAGTTCAGTGTCTTAACCACTAAGCCACCGCAATTTCCATGTCACTTATTCCTCCTGCTTGCAGTCATGTCATGTTACATTAAGGTCTTACATAGCAAGCATTAAATCCCAAAATCTAATAATCACTTTTTCTTCCTTAACCTAATTTCTTGCAGTGCTGAACAGGACTCCACATTGAGATGGAAAGCTGTAGGCAGAGTTTGCTTTATATTTCATTTTTGTACAGCACCTCGCCAATCTCGGCCCTTTACATTAAAGAAGAAGAATCCTACACATATATCATTGTGATGGCTACAAAAAGGGCTATTTTCTTTCTAGAGCTAAGGAACCAGAATGGATTGACCCCACAAGCCTTTTTCAAAGCTTGTTTTTAATGCACAGATTATATTTCTTTCCACCGGAATAAAGGCACAGAATGGTGCAAACGGAAGTAATGCACACATGCATAAACATTTGCCAAGACCATAAAGTGTGCTTTCCTTGTGCAGAGATGGAAATTCTGTTTCATTCATTATTTAGTTTTTTTATGCCCTCTTTTCTCAGGAATTGGGACCTAAGACAGCCGATAGTAACAGTTTCAAATAACAGAAGACTAAAACACAATTAAACCACAATCTTTAAAATAGAAATATGTATATTATATTTATTGTTACAGCATAAACTACTTAAAAACCACTGGATTAAGATACTACTACAAACTGGTCTGGAGTACACAGAAAGAGTATCCTCAATGATTGTGGTATTTCTGAACCACAATTGTGCGTACCCCAGGCAACGGCCACCTTGTGTGGGCTAATCTTTCTCACACTGGCTCAGGTGAAAGGAACTGCAGAATAAACTCACCTAAAGGTGGCTTCATTTTAGCAGTTTCCCATCTGGCCAAGACATGGAAGAAGAAGACTAACTGGCCTAAAACAGTAAAAGGCAACATTTTGACTAAAGTCTCATGATTGCCAGAGATCTGCCTGAATAAAAAGGCCTTTACTTGTTGCCAGAAGGGCAGCAAGAAAGAGGCAAACCAAACCTGCTTTGGAGGATTTCTAGAACCTAGAAGCAGACTCAGAAAGACCTTCTCTCATGTTACCACCAAAACAGCCTCTGAAGGTGGTAGGATCACAAGAAGGGCCACTCTAGCAGATCTCAAAGCCTGTGAAGGCCATTATGGGAGAAGATGGTCATTCAGATATCCTTGGCTCCAGCCATATAAGGCTTTATAGGCCATTGCTAGCACTTAAAAGTGTGCTCAAAAATAGATTCATTACCCATCAAGCTGTTGTAGGGAGGGAGGTATCAGTTCTCTACAACTAGCCCAAGTCAGAAAATTAGCTGCATTGTTTGGGACCAGCTGACATTTCAAAACACTCTTCAAAGACAGGCCCACACAATGGGCATTGCAGCAATCCAGTCTGTATGTAATTTAAGGCACATCTCCATAGTTATAAAGTCACAGCTCAGAGAGGCTTTTAGGGGTTGGAAGCTGCTCCCCCAAGACATTCTGGCTGCTTCCACTTTGTCTCCACTCATCACCACAATATCTCCCTTTCTGCCACTACCAAGGTCCCTGCAATCAGACACTGTTTCCTCACTAAGGTCACCACCTGCCTGTTTCCTTGTTATTGTTATCAGTTCAAAAAATGAAGCTGAGCATGCATGGAAAACACTGTCCATAATTCAGATGACACACAGCTGGCTACACAAAATACCGCTTATAGTCAAACAGCTGGGTTTTAATTCCTGGAGGATCAAACCATGGTTTCTCCCAAGGAACAGCAGCATCTTGAGCCGTAACCTGAGAGCCAGCCAAGACAGGATGGAGTGAAGGGGGGGGGGGGGGGGCAACAAAACAGGATGGGGTTTATTTTGCATCTCCATGCAAAACATGGTAGTGGGCCAGGATACCACATCGCCCCAAGAATGTCTGTCCGTCCAACCAGAGTGGACCGGAGGGGCTCTTTAGCTATATCATCAGCTAGAGGGGCCCATCTCTCTAGCACTCATAGGAGGGCCTTCTCCGTGTCTACACAAGCCCTCTGGAGCCTCCTGCCAACAGAGCTAAGAATACAGACAGAATTGCTGCCCTTTAGAAAAGGCTTGAAAACCTGGCTGGCAGGGCAGGTGTGGGGTCCTAATGGTGATATGGCCCCCAACTGTTGGTGCACTCCAAGATATAAATCAGGAGCCCTTCTCTTTCTCTTTTTTATGTACAGGATGGAGTGGGTGGATGGGATAATTGGGGTGGGTGGGTGGGTTTATGGGTTTTTATGTTTTTACAGCCGATGTAAGCCACCCTGAGTCAGGTTCGCCTAAGTGGGTGGCATAGAAATTTTAATATTAAATTAAAAATTAAATTAATATGAGGCCAGGGATTATACAACCCTAGACTTGGGGTGCAGATCTGAACCCCAAATTCAAGGTCCACCAGCTGATGTTTCCAATCATTTTGTGATTCATAACTTAAAACAAAACCCCTTTGCTTTCCTATAGAGGAGGAAGTCCCTCTGTATTCACTGGAACAGTGGTTCCCAATGTGGGGCCCATGCCCCACAGGGGGACTTCAATTCCCAGAAACCTAAGTCAGTTCATTGGGTGATCAGTGCTTTGGGGAATTGACTTAGGCTTCTTGCAATTGAAGTCTAAAAACCAAAGGTTGGGAAACACTGCACTAGAGCTTTATTCCAAGAAAGTGCCTGCAGCAATGAAGACTCAATATTTATATGCCTCCTGTCTAATTATCATTTCTTTGTACCTATGCTGCATAATAAGGCAACTGTATTTGCTCTGGCAATATTTTCCCAGACAAAAAATTATTTATTTTTAATTAATTGTATACAATTTTTGTTTATTCTGTAAATAAATAAAAAACCTCCACCAGAGCATTACATTACCGGCTTCAATGATATTTGTTTATTCTCTTTTTGATACTAGTCTCATATTTTCATACCCAAATGAAAACTGTGAATGTATCTGTGGAGTGTCTATTCACAGCAGCTCTGCTTATGGGACAGTTTTCAAAAAACTCTTTATCGACCTGCAATGTCTTGCTTTTGGACTGCTTGGTTGGCAAGAGCTGGGGCAGAGATGGGGGCTCACTCCTTCGTGCAGCACTTGGATCTTGAACTGCTGATCTGCCAACCTTCCAGTCATCAAATTCAGTGTCTTAACCACTAATTGCAGTCCCCGATGCTTGGTCATACAGACAGATAAAACAGTTGGCTGGAAAGTGGGTGGGTGGGGGACAAAATCACTTCAAAATACTGAACCAGCATTATAAGCAATCAGACTTCAGGCTCTTAAATTCAAAGTCATAGGGTCAGGACAGAACTACAACTACATCCAACTTCGGGACTAGGGCTTCAAGAAGGCATTGAAACACCCCCCCCCCCCATCAGCCCTTATCCAGAGTTCGGGAATATCACTTTTGGGATTGCAGAGGCTAGAATTCCCTGGGCTGCATATCCATATACCATGCTTGCTAGAGGTTTCTGGGTCCCACAGTCCAAAACGATAACATTTTCAGGTTCTAGCCAGTGGTGAGACACAATGGGAGTGCTAATTTGTTTGCTGGATTTATATCCAATTTATTTTCCACTCAAAAGGGCAACTGCTGTTCTTACGTGCCATCAGGTTGTCCCCAAATCTATGGTGCTCCTATGAATGAGAGATTTCCAAAATGTCCAATCCTCAACAACCCTCTTCCAGACTCAAGCCTGTGGTTTTCCTCAGAGAGTCAATCATATTCATGTTTGGTCTCCCTCTTCTCCTGCTGCCTTCCACCATTATTGGTTTTTTTCTAGTGAGTCTTGCCTTATCATGATGTGCCCAAAGGAGGAAAGCCTCAGTTACATCATTTTTTCCTCTGGAGACAGTTCTTACTTGGTTTGCTCCAGGACCCGTTTGTTTGTCTTTCTGGCCAAAGGACAACAGGTCAACAATATCTGGAGGGCCACATGTTCCTGACCCTGCTGTAGATCATGTAGCAGCTGTTAAACTGTTGCTGGCAAACCTTTCCTGGCCTATGTTTTATACTAGAACTAGCAGAGGTTGCCCGGCATTGCCGGGCTGTTTTAAATTGTGTTGGAAGGTTAAAGGTCAATCTTTGAAGAAATCAACCCTGACTGCTCATTGGAAGGTCAAATAGTAAAGACGAAGCTAAAGTACTTTGGACATCAAATGAGAAGGGAGGATTCACTTGAGAAGGCCTTGATGTTGGGAAAGGGGGAGGGTAAAAAAAGAAGGGGGAGGCCAAGGATGAGATGGCTAGATGGTATTGTAGACACAGTGGGCACAGAACTGGGAGTGCTGAGGGGGAAGGTGGAGGACAGAGGCGCCTGGAGAACAATGGTCCATAGAGTCGCAAAGGGTCAGAATCGACTGTGCGACTGAACAACAACATTATTGTGATCTTTTGTGTAAAATTGTGATTTTTTTGTTATTGTTTTGATTTGTTTTTACTGTTGTGGCCTTTTGTTTGGGGCTGTTGTGTGTTTTTGAATTGTTTTTACTATTGTGGCCAGCAGGTGGTGCTGGTACTGTTTTTTCTCTCCTGGCCTCTGGGTGGAGCTTCTTCCAGTAAGTAGTCTCTTTCTTTATTCATTTCGTTTCCAGTCATCATGCAGGTAGGACGTGTGCTGTTGATTTGGCTTGTTTTCTTTATTTTGTGTGTGTGTGTGTGTGGGGGGGTGTTTGGGTTTTGTTTTGTTTTTGACTGTTTTGTTTTTGATTGTTTTTGTTTACTTTGTATTGTTTTGTGTATTTTTGGATGTTTTTTATTGTGTTTAAAGGTATTTTGGATATTTATTCATTTATTTTTATAATTTTTGTTGTTGTGGTGGTTTGGGGGGGTTGGTTTATTTCTGCGGGCTTTATTGTGTTATGGTGCTTTGATTGTGTGGAGTCATGAAAGTAGATCGGGTTTCCCCTTTAATATCAGTGGGTGAGGGGTGTCGATCCCCCTCTCCGCTGGCTCCCCGGGGTTTGGGAGGTTTGTGGGGACAAAAGGGGTATGTCCCCACAACCCTTCTGGACCCAGGAGACCAGGGAGAGGGGATCGGTTCCCCCCCTCCTAAAGAAAACTCCGTGTTTAAAGAGAAGAAACCACTTGGTTTCTTCTCTTTAAAGACGGGGTTTTGGGGGGGGAATCGATCCCCTTTCCCTGGTCTCCTGGTTCCAGAAGTGTGGAGGGGACATACCCCTTTTGTCCCCACAAACCTCCCAACTCTAGGGGAGGCAGCAGAGGGGGGGATCGCAACCCCCCACCCACTGATATTAAAGGGGAAGTTCCAAAGCTCCAATCGGGACCTTCAGGCGCCGTTGGTGAGGGAAAGAAGGGTGGATGGTGTTTGCGTGGCTGTGAGGCAGTGAGTTTGTTTTTAATTTTTCAGGTGCTGGCTTCCTCAGCGTTCTGCTCATGGCGCGCAGGACGCTGGGGCTTGTAGTAATGGGTTTATGCTTTGTGTTTGTGCTACGTTTTTTTAAAACTGTTTTGTTTTGATTGGCAGCGGCGCGTTTCTGAACGTTCCTTGCGTCTCACAGCGGCAGAGCCTCTGAGGCTGATTGGCTCTGGTGCGGCGCAGCACAAGGAATGTTGGGAAATGAAGTTGTTTCCCTTTTTTCGCTTTTGTGGGGCTGTTGCCCCACTGGCACAATTCTCAATCCTGTGTTTACCTGAGTACACAGTTCGGATGTGTTCCCGAATGGAGGGTGCAGGCTAGTGGGGCCTGGCTAAGGAGCCTATAGCAAGTTCCAACGGTTAACCCTCGATTTTATATATATAGATAGTGTTAGGAAAGTGCACCCAGATTTCTATCGATGATGAATGAGAAATGATGGGAGATGTAATCTAAAATAGCAACACAAAACCATACCCTTTACCAAGATCTGCATAGAATGAACAAAGGCAGAGATGCAGCCTTTCAATAATAATAAAAACAGGCACAGTTTTATACTAGAGCACTTGCTTTGAAAAAGATCCCCAAATTAGGAAGGTCTGAGTTAGGGTTGTCCCAGTACAATCTTCATGGCAGATCACCATGATGACTGCCAATATTTGGAATTGGATACGGCACAAGAAGAAGATAGGATTCACATTCTAAACTTTTCTTTCTTTCTTACCAAATTAATTTAGTAAACTTTATACTATTAGGATTTAATATGAGTGTGACTATAGATGAGCACCTTCATTGTTCTTGTATGAGGTGTGAGTGGTTAGGTCAGGATTGGTGCAGTAGGGTTTGTCTTACTACTACTAACTTTTCACTTGTAGGTGTGGTAATACAAATACTACCATATGTGAACCTCTGCGCCATAGCCAGAATGGCGCCTACGGGAAGAAGTCAAATCTTCCTGTATTATTTAAGGTCCCCCAAATTGATGGCAATGCATAGATACAGCCACACCTCAAGTCAAGTCACTCAGTGAAATTTATTGCTAAACAAGTAAATATAGTAAACCACTTCTGAGTTCTCCTAGAAAGGGTCAGCATGAATCAGAACTGACTTGATGGTAGGTAAAGGTTTCCCTTGCTCAAAAGCCAGTCTTATCTGACTCTAGGGTTCAGTGCTCATCTCTGTTTCAAAGCCAAAGAGCCAGCACTGTCTGCTTCTGCAGACGTTTCCGTGGTCATCTGGCAGGCATGACTAGACACCGGAGCAGACAGAATGCTGTTTACCTTCCCACCAAAGTGGTCCCTATTTATCTATTTGCAATTTCTTGCTTTCAAACTGCTAAGAAGACAGGAGCTGGGACAAAGACGAGAGCTCATTTTGTCTTGCAGTACTCGGGAATCGAACTGCTGACCTCCCGCCTTCCAGTCAGCGTCTTAGCCACATAACAATAAAATGAACTGCAGCTTAATTAATTTCCTTTCTGTCTTTGTTGTTGTTGTTCAGTCGCACAGTCGATTCCGACCCTTTGCGACCCTATGAACCATTGATCTCCAGGCACCCCTGTCCTCTGCCATCCTCCTCAGCCTGCTCAGCTCGGTGCCCGCTGTGTCCACAATGCCATCCAGCCATCTCATCCTTGGCCATCCTCTTTTTCTTTTGCCCTCCACCTTTCCCAGCATCAAGGCTTTCTCAAGTGAATCCTCTCTTCTCATTTGGTGTCCAAAGTACTTCAGCTTCATCTTTACTATTTTACCTTCTAAGGAGCAGTCAGGACTGATTTATTTCAAGATTGACTTATTTGTTCTCCTCGCTGTCCAGGGCTGTCCAAAACTCTCCTCCAATACCACATCTCAAAGGCGTCTATTCTGCGCTCAGCCTTCCATACATTACCACCGGGAATACCATTGCTTTGACTATACGGATTGTTTGCAAGGTGATGTCTTTACTTTTCACTATGTTCCCCAGGTTTCTCATGGCTTGTCTCCCTAGAATCAGTCGCCTCTTTATTTCATGGCTGCAGTCACCATCTGCAGTGATCCTAGATCCCAAGAAAGTAAAATCCGTCACTGCTTCTACTTCTTCCCCATCTACTTTCCAGATGCTGATAGGGCCTGTTGCCATTATCTTGGTTTTCTTGATGTTAAGTCTCAGGCCAGCTTTTGCACTCTCTTCTTTCAACCTAATCAGTAGCTTCTTTAAATCTTCCTCCCTTTCTGCCATTAGCGTGGTATCGTCTGCATATCTCAAATTGTTGATGTTTCTGTCTGTATAATTGAAAATGAATAGGGACAAGGTTTGGCCCAAGAGTAAATACCCATTTCCCATTGCTTGTACAGAAAAGAACAGGTGTGATGGTTGAATCGTGCTTTGCTGATGGGACAGTGTCCTCACTTCACCTAGAGGCACCTAGGAGTACAAGATAGATAGGTTGCATAGAATCTACAGCATTCTCCTTCAACATCTACCTCTTGTGCTCCCACCACATCCTTCCTGAAGTAGCTGGTCAACTCTGTCTAATGGTAGAACCAACCTCGTTACAAATATGGCTCCCTTCTGTTCCATAATTCATTTATTTTTAAAAAGCCAATATATTCACTGTGAATGTCTCATAACAGGTCTAGGAAAAAGTATTATATTCTCATGGATTCCATTTTTTAAAGTCAACATTTAGGGACACAAAGAGGTCCTCTATGGTTGATCGTGCAAATCATGTTCTCTTTTCTGCCTGAGCTAGCTTGTGATGACTCACTGCAGATTTCCTTTGCTTTTGGAATATAACCATCAGCGTCCTAGAATATTACAGAGAGAGGTTTCTTTGCCCTGTAAATACATCCTCCCTCCTTTTTAGAGAAGCTTGTTTTCTCTCTCTTGCACTGCTGAGAATGGAGCATCTCTTCTTTCGTTATGACCAGAGCCATGGCACTCTTGCTGTAATAAACTAGAAGGTAACCATTCTTGAGAGCCTGCAGTGGCTTAGTGGTTAAGATGCTGAACTTGACAACTGGAAGATCAGCAGGTCAGCAGTTTGAGACTCAAGTGATATGTGACACAGTGAGCGCCCATCTGTCCAAGCTCCTGCCAACCTAGCAGTTTGAAATCAAGAAATTACAAGTAGATGAATAAGGACCACTTTGGTGAGAAAGGTAGCAGTATTCTGTGCACTCAGTGTCTAGTCATGCCTACACGTGACCACGGAAATATCTGCAGATGCAGACAGCTCTGGCTTTTGGGCTGTAAATGGAGATGAGTACTGCCCCCTAGAGTCAGGTACGACTGGCTTTTGAGCAAAGGAGACCTTTACTTAATCATTCTTGATATCTCCATCTGCTGAACAATGAACTTAATGTGTGTTAGGGAATGTAAGTCTTCGCCTCACACTCTAACTGGTTGCAAGGGGCACACAGGTGCTGGGACTTTCCCCTGGTGTGCTCCATGGGCCAGTGTATTTAGGCCAGAGCAGGATTGCAGACTTCCAGCTACAATGCTCAATTTCCTCTGCTGACAGTCTGGACGAAGATTCCTGCGTGTTCCAGAACCTGCTACGGGGACTGAATCTTTGCACTGATCCTGATGATGGCTTTTGTCTGATATGCCATCTTTGCTTGCTGGACAAAGAAGGACTACTTGGGGTAAGCCTCCACCAGGAGGACAGAAGCTTTGTCAGTAATTACAGCTTGCATTTACCCTGCTGGACTGGACTGCTACTGAACTGTATGGACTTGTATATAGCACAAATGAACTGTCTCAGTGAGGTCAACTGAGCAGCCCAAGAGAATATATCTGTTTTGTGTTACAGTTGTTTCACTGTACAGTGGAACCCCGGTTAACGACGTGTTCGGACAACATCATTTTCGGCCAATGACATGTTTTTTTTACTGAAAAGTCATCTCCCGGACAATGATGTAATGTTGTTTTCCGGGAGATTGTGTTTGGTCTCCTACCTGGTCATGCTGGGAGGAGCTATCCTGCATTGTTCCCACCTTCCAACACCTCCCTGGCCTGCCCAACAGCTGAGAAAAGTTGCGGCCGCCATCTTGTTTTTGAAAAATAAAAAAAATTGATGGTGGCTGCAACTTTTCTCAGCTGTTGGGTGGGCCAGGGAGGTGTTGGAAGGTGGGAACAGTGCAAGATAGGTCCTCCCAGCCTCCCAGACACTCCTGGGTAGGCAGAGAGCTGGACACAGGGACCCAAAGATGGTGATTTTTTCCATCTCCAACCAGCGTGAACACGTCATCCTTTTTGTTGGGGTGAACAGAGGCAGCCCGGGTGCCTCTGTTAGGCTCCAGGGAGGCAACCTGGGCTGTTTCTGACCTGCCACAAGTTCCCCCTGCATTGATAGAACACAAAACGCCAGGAAAAACTCCTTCGTCAGCTGGAGGTTTTTCCTTGCAGCACCGCCGGAGGGTGCGTGTGTGTCATGGACTTTCAGAAACAGCGTGGATTTCCTCACTGGAGCCTAACAGAGGCACCCGGGCTGGCGGAGAAGCCGAAATGGGTGAGAAAAGTTCCGTGGTGACTGATTTTTTTTAAAACCCATTTTGGCTTCTCCGCTGCCTCAGCTCCCTCTCAGAGGCTCAAGGGACCCGATCCACTATGTTTCCATCACCCCGTGACCCCTCCGGGCAGTGCAGCAACAAAAAACCACCTGCTGCTTTGGCTTATAGCACCGCCCGGGGCGGTGTCGCAGGGTGTCGGAAACAGCATGTATCGCCTCCCTGGAGCCTAACAGAGACACCCGGGCTCACAGAGAAGCCGAAATGGGTGAAAAAAGTTCCTTGGTGACTGAATTTTTTAACCCATTTTGACTTCTCTGCTGCTTCAGCCCCCTCTGGGAGGCTCAAAGGATCCTATCCACGTTGTTTCCGACACCCTGCGACCCCTCCGGGCGGTGCTATAAGCCAAAACAGCGAGGAATCCTCCTTGCCAGGTGTGAACCTCTTGCTGGCCACTGCATACCACTCTGCTAACGGTTTACATCAACAATGGGAACACGGGATCCTGATGCTCAGCTGCTGTTTCTCTGTCCAAGATGCAAATAGGAAAGACTTTTTGAGTGATTCTACCCTAGCTCTTTCATCGTTACCTCCTTGCATGTCACTCATTGTTCAAGCCATGGAGGATTCTTTCTCAAATCTCTTTTCTTTCCCCTTTGGTGCCTGCTTCCAGCAGGGCTGCCATGTTTCATGATTGCTTCATGTACTGGCCTCATCTTCTTTTTGTCCTCTAACCTACTGGCATACCCAGTGGTGTTGTGGTCCATTCTGAAATGTAGGAGTAGCCCATCATGACAGTGCACATGCACACACATACAGCCTAGAGTCATGATGGCAAACCTTGGCACTCCAGGTATTCTTGAACTTCAGTTCCCTGTAACCCTGACCATCAGGTGTGCTAACTTGGGCTTCTGGTAATTGAAGTCCAAGAACACCTGGAGTGCCAAGGTTTGCCATCACTGGCTTAGAGCAAACAATGTGCAGCATAACACCTCATGTCAAGAATCAGCATGACTGCAATCCTTTACATATTTCCCTGGGTATATCCTCTGATGCACCCAGTGGAGCTTGCTTCTGATTATGCAATGTTGACAACCAACACTGTTCTTCAACCCATTCCCCCACCCCCCATACTCTGCTTTGTCAGGAAGATCGGTTCAAAGACCGTTACAGTTCCTTTCAGCTTGTCAGCTCTATAAAGCAATGGCTTTCACCTTGCAGAAATGCAACCTTCAAGTTTTTGAGTAAAACTGGAAATGACCTTTCAAAACATCCTGCAAAACAGTGCTGCAAAATGACTGCGTAAAAAGGGGAAGGAAAGAACTATACATCTCCTGCCTGATTGTGTTCCTCGTTTTTTGATTTCCTGTATCCTGACCTGCCACAATAATAAGACTTGAATAGCCTCCTTCTCATCACATTCACTTGCTCGGGATAGAAGGGATCCTCTGTTCTCCAGATGTTGATATTGTTGTTCCCAGCTGGCTGTCTATCCATCTACCCCATCCTGCACTCTGTCTAATATGATGGCCAGCATCCTGGAGGCTATTTACACTGCCTGATTTTAGGGCAGTGCGGTACAGGTCAAAGGGGTTCAGAGAAGGAGAAAAATCAGCATGATCCTCATGTCTCGATGCCATTTTGCTCCTCCAAATTATACCTAAGCAACTGCCATCCATGCCTCTGCTGAAAGCTGATGGCTATGACAGTAAACAAAGAACTGGGACAAAAGAGGGAGGGGACAGAGCAAGTAAGGGCTGGCTGGCTGTGGAGTAAGTTGTGTTTGGCTGACAGAGGTGAAGTGCTTTGTAGAGATGACTTGTCTGTTTTGCTGGAAAGGAGAGGCTGCTCTCAGCTACGAGATCAGCAGATCTTCCTCACAGCATCTCTCCTCCTCCCTCCCTCCCCCAGCCAACTCTTCAATTGAACTTGCATTTGACTTCAGGAAAGATAGTCATCGACAGAGAGGAAGTTCACTAGACTAACACTGTTCTACTACAACAATCATCTACTGAAGTTAAGGAGGAAAAAAAATTACATTTCCCCTCTAACACTGGCTCATCAGCCGATGAATGATACTCGATGAAAGATACTCTACATAGGTCAAACATGACACTCTCTTCGCAAAAGAATGAATGGACACAAATCAGACATCAGAAACGCCAACACACTGAAACCTGTTCCAAAACATTTTAATTCTCCTGAACATTGTATACTGGACCTAAAAGGTGCCATTCTGGAACCAGGGATATTACAAAACAAAGATTCAGAGAGAGACAGCAGAGATAAAATATATACACATACTGGGCACTCACCGAAAAGGATTGAATATTAGCCAATGGTTTCTGGGAGATTATCAAATTTTAAAATGCTACAACTAAGGGGGCTACATTCATCTTGCAGAGCAGACTAAAAATGTGGGGGGGGGGGGGCAGGGGGGGAGGTAGATGTTTCTCAGGACAGGTGACCTCTGGCTGTTCCTTATCCCATAAAGCTTCCTCAAACAACTCACCAGGAGATATATCATGTCAAAATGTTTATTTTACAAACCCAACTCCTCAAACTGATTTCTATCAAAGACTCACCTGACAAACTGATTGCATTTTATTGCCAGTTTTAAATAACTCATTGATTTGCATGTCCATCTCCTGAACCAACGAAATTCGCCCGGCCAATCTGGGCCACTATACCAGAGATGTATAAATGTATACCATGACATCCAGTCTTATGTTTGATGAAGTGGATTTTGATCCACAAAAGCTGACATTAAAATACAGGCGTTAGTCTTTAAGGTGCCACAGTATTTCTTGTATTTTATTATTATTATTTTGCTGTCTGATATGCTTGCACAGACCTAACACAGCTACCACTCAAATATTTCTTTATGGCATATATAGGTATATAAGCAGCCAGGAGTTTGAGGGTGGATAAACTGCTAACTCAGGGTGGGTGACGCCTACCGTGGCCACCCCCTGGCTATGACCCTGACCCCAACCCCTGTTCCTAGTGCCTACATTTGCATGGAATGGGATAAGAGAGAATACCACAAAATAGTCATGTAGTGTGGCTTTTACAATGGTTGGGGAGAAGAGCAAAATTCTATTGGGCACAAATCCCATGGCCCAAAAGCATTTTGCTCCTTTAAAGAAACAAGAATTGGACAACCATTTGTCATACCTGATTCAGATTCTTGCATTGAGCAGGATGTTGGACTCGGCCTAACAGACCTCTTCCAACTCAGTAATTGTATGATTCAGTTATTCTAAGATGGGGCTCCTGCAGTGCAGCAACATGGCTGTATGACCTGCTTCTCAGTTGATTCCTATGCCCAGGCTGATCAACATGATTCTCCCCACAAGCAGCTAGGAAGAGGTTCCTTCAGCCAGACTCTATATTATCCAATTGCCAGCATGCCCCTGTGCTGGGAAGAGGATAAAATATAGCAGGGCAATTTAGAAGATACCCACCCTGATTACATATAAAAATGGCATAGGGTTTGGGGTGGATTTGCCTACTCCAGCAGACAATACACATGCAGAATCAAATCACCCCAACCTGCACCCAAACCTCTCTGAGGAGTGGGCACCATGTAGACAACTTCTCGTTTCCTATGTAAAGGTCGTCTTTGCTCAAAAGCCAGTTATATCCAACTCTAGGGTGCAGTGCTCGTCTCCATTTACAGCCAAAGAGCCGGCGCTGTCTGTGTCTCCAGTCATTTCCATGGTCATGTGGCAGAAATGACTAGACATGTAACACTGTTACATTCCCACCAAAGCAGTGCCCATTTCTCTTCCTTCAATTTCTTGCTTTCGAACTACTAGGTTGGCAGAAGCTGGGACACTCTGTCATGCAACACTTGGGTCTTGAACTGCTGACCTGTCAACCTTCCAGTCATCAAGTTCAGTGTCTTAACCACTAAGCCATGTCACTTATTCCTCCTGCTTGCAGTCATGTCATGTTATATTAACGTCTTACATAAAGGTAAAGGTAAAGGTTTCCCTTGCTCGAAAGCCAGTCATATCCGACTCTAGGGTGCAGTGCTCATCTCTGTTTCTAAGCCGAAGAGCCAGCGCTGTCTGCTTCTGCAGACGTTTCCGTGGTCATGTGGCAGGCATGACTAGACACTGGAGCGCACGGAACGCTGTTACCTTCCCACCAAAGTGGTCCCTATTTATCTACTTGCAATTTCTTGCTTTCGAACTGCTAGGTTGGCAGGAGCTGGGATGAAGACGGGAGCTCATTTCTGTCCTGCAGTACTCGGGAATCGAACTGCTGACCTTCCGCTTCCCAGTCAGCGTCTTAGCGACTTGAGCCACTGCAGTTCCCTCAAGGTCTTACATAGCAAGCATTAAATCCCAAGATCTAATAATCACTTTTTCTTCCCTAACCTAATTTCTTGCAGTGCTGAACAGGACTCCACATTGAGATGAAAAGCTGCAGGCAGAGTTTGCTTTATATTTCATTTTTGTACAGCGCCTCGCCAATCTCGGCCCTTTACATTAAAGAAGAAGAATCCTACACATATATCATTGTGATGGCTACAAAAAGGGCTATTTTCTTTCTAGAGCTAAGCAACCAGAATGGATTGACCCCACAAGCCTTCTTCAAAGCTTGTTTTTAATGCACAGATTATTTTTCTTTCCACCAGAATAAAGGCACAGAATGGTGCAAACGGAAGGAATGCACACATGCATAAACATTTGCCAAGACCATAAGGTGAGCTTTCCTTGTGCAGAGATGGAAATTCTGTTTCATTCATTATTTAGTTTTTTTATGCCCTCTTTCCCCAGGAATTGGGACCTAAGCCAGCTGATAGTAATAGTTTCAAACAACAGAAGACTAAAATACAATTAAACCACAATCTTTAAAATAGAAATATGTATATTATATTTATTGTTACAGCATAAACTACTTAAAAACCACTGGATTAAGATACTTTTGCCAATCAAAACACTGTTTCCTCACTAAGGTCACCACCTACCTGTTTCCTTGTTATTGTTACCAGTTCAAAAAATGAAGCTGAGCATGCATGGAAAACACTGTCCATAATTCAGATGACACACAGCTGGCAACACAAAATACCGTCTATAGTCAAACAGCTGGGTTTTAATTCCTGGAGGATCAGCATGGTTACTCCCAAGGACCAGCAGCATCTTGAGCCGCAACCTGAGAGCCAGCCAAGACAGAATGGAGTGAAAGGGGGAGGGCAACCAAACAGGATGGGGTTTATTTTGCATCTCCATGCAAAACATAGTAGTGGGCCAGGATACCACATCGCCCCAAGAATGTCTGTCCGTCCAACCAGAGCGGACTGGAGGGGCTCTTTAGCTATATCATCAGCTAGAGGGGCCCATCTCTCTAGCACTCGTAGGAGGGCCTTCTCCGTGTCTACACAAGCCCTCTGGAGCCTCCTGCCAACAGAGCTAAGAATACAGACAGAATTGCTGCCCTATAGAAAAGGCTTGAAAACCTGGCTGGCAGGGCAGGTGTGGGGTCCTAATGGAGATATGGCCCCCAACTGTTGGCGCACTCCAAGATATAAATCAGGAGCCCTTCTCCTTTTCTTTTTTATGTACAGGATGGAGTGGGTTGGTGGGATAATTGGGGTGGGTGGGTGGGTTTATGGGTTTTTATATGTTTTTACAGCTGATGTAAGCCACCCTGAGTTGGGTTCGCCTAAGTGGGTGGCATAGAAATTTTAATATTAAATTAAAAATTAAATTAATATGAGGCCAGGGATTATGCAACCCTAGACTTGGGGTGCAGATCTGAACCCCAAATTCAAGGTCCACCAGCTGATGTTTCCAATCATTTTGTGATTCATAACTTAAAACAAAACCCCTTTGCTTTCCTATAGAGGAGGAAGTCCCTCTGTATTCACTGGAACAGTGGTTCCCAAGGTGGGGCCCATGCCCCACAGGGGGACTTCAATTCCCAGAAATTTAAGTCAGTTCATTGGGTGATCAGTGCTTTGGGGAATTGACTTAGGCTTCTTGCAATTGAAGTCTAAAAACCAAAGGTTGGGAAACCCTGCACTAGAGCTTTATTCCAAGAAAGTGCCTGCAGCAATGAAGACTCAATATTTATATGCCTTCTGTCTAATTATCATTTCTTTGTACCTATGCTGCATAATAAGGCAACTGTATTTGCTCTGGCAATATTTTCCCAGACAAAAAATTATTATTTTTTATAAATTGTATACAATTTTTGTTTATTCTGTAAATAAATAAATAAAACCTCCACCAGAGCATTACATTACCGGCTTCAATGATATTTGTTTATTCTCTTTTTGATACTAGTCTCATATTTTCATATCCAAATGAAAACTGTGAGTGTATCTGTGGAGTGTCTATTCACAGCAGCTCTGCTTATGGGACAGTTTTCAAAAATCACGCTACAAAAATATTGATTTTCTTGCCTTAAAACATAAAGTAATTTATAGGGAAGAAAAACTGTTGAAGAAATGTTATGCTGTGGAAATTAAAAAAAAAACATTTTCAATGCAAATGCCACTCTGTTTCCTTTGGCAATATTATAATGCATATTGCCAGAAGATTTCTCTTTTGTTTACTTCAGCTGTCACTCTCATCAGACTGAAGCACAAGAAAAACCATCAAGCTATCGTAAGATTTCAAAAACTGAACCCCTTGTAGCTGACAAGTCTGCACCCTTCACACACCCTTTGTTACTGGCTATGCTGGCTAGAGTTGACGGAAGATGTAGTTCTACAAGTATCTAGAACAGTGTTTCCCAACCTTTGATTTTTGGACTTCAGTTCCCAAACACCTAAGTCAATTCCCCAAAACATTGATCAGCCAATGTACTGACTTAGACTTCTGGGAATTGATGTTCCCCCTGTGGGGCATGTGCCCCACATTAGGAACCACTGATCTAGAAGGCCACAAGCTACTCATCCCTGGTTTAATGCAAAACCTGTGGCAGCTGTGGGCACAAGATGTGGTGAGGGCCACTAATGTTGATAGCATTTTAAAGTGGATGGAGAAATTCTTGTTGCAAAGGCCTGTCAATGGCCTGTTTGGATATTTAAGTAAAATCTCTATCCGGTGGTGAAATAGGCATTTTTGAGTTCTGGTGGTTGGTCCAAACAAATAAGTAATGTCTTGAACTGCACAGTACAAATATACAGCACCTAAGCTCTGAATTGAATGGAGTTGACTTTATCTAATGAATGGCTTGAAGTACAAATTCAATGTCACACACGCACATTGCTGGTCAATGCACTCTTTTGAAATGGAAATCTGAGTCTCTGCTATATGTTTTGGAAGTGAGGGGCTGCAACTCATCTTAAAACACCAAGAGATGCTTGTCTTCGCAGGGGGTGGTGGAGGAGCAGAAAAGACTCCCTCAGGTTTCCTAGATGGTCCTCTACCTACCCCAGTCTTCCTTTGACCTTTGATTGCTATTCCTAGAGTGGCAGATGTCCCTGCTTCATTTTCACACCTCTCTCTTGTCACTCCACAGAAAATACATCTTCTCTTCATTCTCTAGAGCTGAGAGGGGCAGCCTCAGCTCCCCACAGCAGTAACTTAACTAGAATGAGGCCTTCTATTACTTTTCCAAACCCAAGTATGCTCCTCTGAGTCTAATCAATGCAAAATTTCTTATTTTTCCAGAAAGATCCCTGGGCATGATTTCTTTGCAAAAGGGAAGTGTGTGCTCCAGTAATTATCCTGCCTCTAAAAGGGCTGAAATCCACAATTCAACATTGTTCCAGTGCTGTACTGCTTCCTTGGGTGCTCTCCAGCCCTCTGCATTGTTTGAGAGACTGCAATCTCACTCCAAGCCTTAGCTCTTTTCTTGTTTGAATACTTTAAAACAGCCACTGAAACTGGTGAGCTCCAGAAGTGCTCAACTATGCCGGCTATATATATCATCCTTACATTTGGCATGATGGGTTACTCTCATCTTTTACTCTTAATTTCTTTGTTCTGCTGGCCTGCCTGCCTGCCTGCCCCCCCCCCCCTCTCTCTCTCACACACACACACACACATGCGTGCACACACACAAATTGCTACTGCTAACACTGCAAAGAAAACTGGGTGCAAAATGTTACTGCATACAGCTCAAGCTGTGCTCTGAAATTAGATAGGAAGCCAGATCCACTTGGATAATGAGATACAGACAGACATAGGTTCCTGCAGTAAGATGTGAATAGCTTACCTGGTCATCTGCACTGCAGGGCCATTAATCCCCATCTCATGCGCAACGTCATCTGTGTGAAGATCGGGATCTGCAGTTCAGCAGCTGCTTCCAAAGCCTTAAGGACTGCCTTGCTGGATCACACACACACCCCTCTTCCCCGATCCCTTGACAAATCACACATGGCAAGAAAGGGAAGGGTGGTCACACCAATATTCACCCCTGATTCTTTCACTGGATGGCCTCCATCCTCATTACCTTGGTGGGGAGTCAAACTTCAGACTATCAGATAGGGCTCAAGGACATCATCACAGCTTTGTCCAAGCTCAGCTGTTGAAATGTGTTCCTTTCTCCTGTTCTTGAGCTGTGGTAGGCTGGGCAAGCTGGTAGCTTCATGTTCCTTGACATCTCAAGGTCAAATCTAAAATATAAGGAAGGCCCTTGTGATGTCATGGGGCCAGTCACTGATGTAACGCTGGTCCCCAACCCCAGAAGTTCATGGACTAAAATGCCCAGAAGCCCTCACCATTGACTCTGCTGAGGAAGATTTCTGAACGCTGTAGTGCAAAAACACCTGGGGACCCAAGGTTGTGGACTACCGCTGTAACAACTGCAGAATTAAGTGTTTGTGCATGCACGACAAAGTGAAATCACGGATGCAGATATTGAGCCATGCCAGGAGCACATGCCAGTCAGGATGTGGGCAGGAATGTGTTTTCAGGTTCTAAAGCTATCACATTGAGCCAGAGGGGCTAGGTCATCCCTGTGGTTCATGGAAGAACTGCGGGAGCTCAAACGGGCTAAGAGACACCTAGAGCGCCACTGGGTGAAAACCCGGAGCGATTCCAATTGGACACTAGCTAGAGCCGCTATTAGGGCCTACCTTGTGGTGATGGGGGTGGTGAGGTGGCAATACTTCACCACCTTTATTGACTCCATTGATAAACATCCAGCCATCCTGTTTCAGGTAACCAGGTCTCTCCTTGGCACGGTTCAGCTGAGGACTTTGCTGACCATCTGGTGGAGAAAATCGATTGGATTCATTTGGGGCTTAATCCTGGCATGGATGGTGAGGGTCCGGGGGGAGGGGAATGGAGCACAGTCTTGCCGTGTGATCTGGGATCGGTTAGATCCGGTTGTCCCTGCTGAAGTAGACAGGCTCCTTGCAACAGTGCGGGACACTACATGTCCTTTGGACCCCTGTCCCACCTGGTTGGTGAAAGCCTCCAAGGTGGTGACAGGAGGCTGGGTCGGGGCAATAATAAATGCATCTTTGCGGGAGGGGGTGTTTCCTGCACCACGAAAACATGCTCTGGTGCACCCCCTCCTGAAGAAATCATCCCTTGACCCAGCTGTCCTAACCAACTATAGGCCAGTCTCCAACCTCCCCTTTTTGGGGAAGGTATTGGAGAAGGCGGTGACACACCAGCTGCAGGGGGCTCTAGAGGAAGCCGATTATCTGGACTCCTTTCAATCAGGATTCAGGCCCGGACATGGTATGGAGATGGCATTGGTCACACTGATGGATGATCCTGGTGTGAGCGGGATGGCGGTCATCCGACTGTCCTTGCTCTCCTTGACCTCTCAGTGGCCTTCGATACTGTCGACCACGGTATCCTTATGGAACGGCTCAAAGGATTGGGGATCCAGGGCACTGTGTTGTCCTGGTTTTCCTCTTTTCTGGAGGGCCATACCCAGTCAGTGTGGTTGGAGAGTGAGAGATCCAGTCCTAGGCTCCTCAAATATGGGGTGCCGCAGGGTTCAGTGCTCTCTCCTCTCCTATTTAACATCTACATGAAGCCGCTGGGTGAGATCAATCGTTCCCATGGGGTGCAGTACCATCAGTACGCAGATGACACTTAGTTGTACATCTCGGCCCGTGGTGATCCCAGTGATGCTGTCAAAGTCCTGTCTGGATGCCTGGGGGCCGTCGGGGTCTGGATGGGGGACAACGGGTTTCAGCTGAATCCTGGCAAGACCGAGTGGTTATAGGTTAGGGGGCCTGGGTTATCCAGGAAGCTACCACCTCTGGTCTTCGATGGGGCAGTTTTACCCCAGACAGACTCGGTGCACAACTTGGGGGTCCTCCTGGACTCGTGACTGCTGCTTGAAGAGTAGATGGCGGCCATAGCCAGGACGGCTTTTGCTCAACTTCAAGTAATTCACCAGTTGCACCCGCTCCTGGACTGGGACTCCTTACTCATGGTCACTGGTTTTGACCTTTAAAGCCCTATATGGCACTAGGCCAGGTTACCTAAGAGACCGCATTGCCCCAAGAGTGTCTGCCCATAGAACCATAGCGGACCGGAGGGGCTCCCTAGTTGTACCATCAGCTAGAGGGGCCTGCCTCTCTAGCACACATAGGCCTTCTCCATGTCTGCACCAGCCCTCTGGAACCTCCTGCTAACAAAATTATAGTTACAGACAGAATTGCTGCCCTTCAGGAAAGGTTTTAAAACCTGGCTGGCAGGGCAGGTGTAGGGCCTTAAGGGAAATACGGCCCCCACTTGTTGGCTCATTCTAAGTTAAATCTAGAGTGTCCCTCCCTCTGTATTTCTTGTATCCCTTTTATTTCTTTTATGAATAGGGTGGGGATAGGAGGGTGGGTCACTTGGTTTTTTTTAATCTGTTTGATATGTTTTTAATCTGATGTAAGCCACCCTGAGTCAGGTTCGCCTGAGTGGGCAGCATAGAAATTTGACAATTAAATTAAATTAAATTAAAAACAACGTCACTTCATCCAGCTCTTCTCAGTCTGAGATTTTTCTCCACACTTGAAGGAACAGAGCAATTCAGTGCAACTTCATCTGGTGCCCTAGGACCCTGGTGGCTAACCTTGGCACGTCAGTTGATCAAGAACTGCAATTCCCAGAAGCTCAAGCTGCTTGCCAGGGCTTCTGGGAATTGAAGTTCCAGAACAGCTGGAGTTCCAAGGTTAGCCACCACTGCCCTAGGATCTTGCAACTGTAGAGAGCTGTTGGTGTGTGTGCACATACATAAATAGATGATATAGGGACTGATTACCGATAAGGTTGAATCCAGTGGTTTGCACTTTGGGTAGTGCTAAGTCACCCATGCGGAAGTTTGCAAAGCATTTTCCTCAAGCAGTCTGTCCAGCATGCCTGACTGCACAACCAATTGCTCAGTTCACTGTGCAATTAGTTTTATACCCCTTTGTAACACTCTGCGTTCTGTACAAATTGAGCATGCTCAGTTCTCCATGCTGTTTTGGGTTCTCTCTCTCTAGACGGCTGTCCCCTCTGATAATTCATGACTGAAGTTCCACCAAGCCCATTAACACTGGTCTTGCTTGCAAGAAAAGGGCCATTTTGGTGACCCAAGAATCCACATTCCCTGATATATAAGTACAACATAGTGTTCTCCTTTGCTGTTATTGCCATAGTTTCACTGATGGTAGCCAGCTGAATCTTCACTATACAGTACTTAAAAGGTTTGCCATTAGTTGTCTAAGCCAGGGTTCCCAACCTAATTCCTGTGGGCCGGATCCAACCCATAGCACCATTTCATGGTGGGCCCCACCCCTGCAAGGGCACTTGAGAAACAAAATGGCCACCCCTCTGAAGCTGTTGGGACAAAATGGCCACCCCCATCATGCAGGCAGGGCAAAATGGCCATCCGGCCCTCAAAGCTAACTGGGAGAGGGTGTTCCAGCCCCTGGCTTTAAAAGGTTGGGAACCCCTGGTCTAAGCTCACATTTTTACTGAAGATTTCTAAAATCCTAATAGGAGATATGTGGATTCCTACTGTAACTCTGCAACCAGTAATATCTGGAATAAACAAGGAAACACATCTGCAATTCCACATTACTGTTATCTAATTCAACAAAATTAATTATTTTAACAAAATTGGCACACCTATCACAAAAGGTCAGTATGTTTAATCAACGTTGCTTATGGAGAATTCCTGATGTCTCCTGCCATGATCATATCACCAATGAGGAAATATTGTGGGAAGTAGATCTAGGAAATTGCAGACTATTGTGACAGCATGTTGAATATGTCTAGCTGGTCATATTTTTTGCTTGCCAGATCATTTATATCTGAAAAATGCTGTGCAATGGGAACTGCAAGAGGGGAAGCATAGACAAGCCAGACCATGTCAAACTTGGCATTTAATGTTGGAAGAGGACCTATAGACAATGGACATCAGAAAGGAAGATGCCAAAGACGCTGCTTCGGACAAGATTTGTTAGCAAAAGCTTGCTGTCCTAAGTGCATTGTGCAAAATAAACTGATGATGATGATAATCAAACAAAATATCTCATTTGATCACATTTTCATAAGAACTTGACTTCTCCAAAGCCAGGAGTGCAAATGATAATATCATCACTACAAGACCTGATCTGGACCCAATTTGAGCAATCTATTTTCTCTGTTTTTCTTTGAGAATGGGTTCAGGGCCATCATTTGCTTCTCCTGTCTAGTTTTAGGTTTTGCCTGATGCAGCAGTTCCAGTTTTCCGCCATGCTGGCTACCTGTGTCCCATTTCCTTGTGACGTGACTTCTTTCAGGGATGGGTCGTTGAGCTTTACTCAGCCACAAGGTAATTTTAGCAGCATGAATTCCTCTACTTCAAAAAGTGTCAGTTTGGTGCTGACTGCTGTGATTTAGAAAAACATCACTCACTCTGTGCATTCTCTTTTATGCTCTCACAGCTGCCTATCATACTTAAGGAGATATTGTGGTTGCCACATCCTCCCTCCTCTGCCTCCTCCACCCACTCTCCTTGTGATGTGTTGAAATATTCTTTTGTGTTGTCTCCTCATGCTCACTGGAGAACTTCAAAGAGAAAGAGTGAAGAAAAACATCTGCCCTTTCTTTCTTTAATTCTTTAAAACTTTTTCTCTCACACATTAGCTTCTCATCAGAATCATATTCCTCTTGAAGGATAAACACCTCTGTCTCCTTAATCATTCGAGAGATATAAATCCTAAGGAGCCCAAATAAATTACCTGTCAATCTTTTAAAAATAGACCAATGTGGTAGGAGGGGTGGATAGACGGTCTTTCTAATTCCACTTGGCTGTAAATACACAGCAATCCCCTAGCCACTGAGTTGGAAGTGAGTTTCATTGGCCTCAGAAGGGCTTATTTTTGAGTAGACATATTCAGGAGCTTATAGATCTCAGTGAGTAAGCTATCTGGTTGTGGAACCAGAGGATGGGATCTCGATTCCCCACTGTGCTGCCTGGGTGAAGAGCCAGGTTGTATAGCCATGATCTATCTGCACAGTCCACAGGCATCCCCAGAAAAAGGGAATGATTAAACACTTCTTTGTATTCTCTGTCACAAAAATCCTGTAGAGGGTCGCTGTGGGTCAGAATTGACTTGACACAATTATTATTATAGATCTTCTTGACTACAGACAAGCATGGTTGTATTAACTAAAGTAATAAAAAGAAATTAGCTGGATGCAGTGATAGTCAAAGCAATGGTATTCCCAGTAGTAATGTATGGTTGTGAAAGCTGGACCATAAGGAAGGCTGAGCACAGAAGAATAGACGCCTTTGAAATGTGGTGCTGGAGGAGACTCTTGGGAGTCCCCTGGACTGCAAGGAGATCAAATCAGTCAATACTGAAGGAAATCAACCCTGACTGCTCCTTGGAAGGACAAATATTGAAGATGAAGCTAAAATACTTTGGCCACCAGATGAGAAGAGAGGATTCACTAGAGAAAGCCTTGATGCTGGGAAAGATCTAAGGCAAAAGGAGAAGGGGGCAGCAGAGGATGAGATGGCTAGATGGCATTGTTGATGCAAGGGGTGTAGAGCTGAGCGGGCGGCAGGGGATGGTGGAGGATGGGGGTGCCTGGCATGCAGCAATCCATGGGGTCGGGTTGCAAAGGGTTGGACTCGACTATGTGACTGAGCAACAGCAACAAGTGATGATACAAAAAGATAAGAGCAGCCACTTTTTAGACTTGGGCATAGAAGGGTTTTCTTATTTGATTCCTCAAGGTGCTCTTCTCTTCATACAGCTCTCTCTTCACAAGTGAAGGAAGTGCAATGGCATTGACACAGTAAATCATTTGCCTTATGGATGTAACAGATCATACCTGGCCTTCCTTTCTTCCTTCTTTTCTATCAACCCATACACTGCTGGGCAGGTGGATGGTGGTCTGTGATCCACTGACCCCATTGTCATATTCTTTTCTTGTGAGGTATGGTGTGAGCAAGGTCCAGCTCTACTGCTCATTCCATGCAGAGAGGCCCACAGGGGAGGTGAGTAAAGGATCCAGCCCCTCCCTCCCCATCCAAAGATCTGAGCCTGGAGAGGAAGAAAAAGAAATCAGCAAGGTCCAGCTCTACTGCTCATTCCATGCAGAGAGGCCCACAGGGGAGGTGAGTAAAGGATCCTGCCCCTCCCTCCCTATCCAAAGACCTGGGCCTAGAGAGGAAGAAAAGAAATCAGCAAGGTCCAGCTCTACTGCTCATTCCATGCAGAGAGGCCCACAGGGGAGGTGAGTAAAGGATCCAGCCCCTCCCTCCCCATCCAAAGATCTGAGCCTGGAGAGGAAGAAAAGGCTTCAGGCTTCAGGAAGGCCCAGCTCTACTGCCCATTTGCCAGCCAGAGAGGCCCAAGGGGGAGGTGAGTAAAGGATCTTGCCCCTCCCTCCCCATCCAAAGACCTGGGGCCAGAGAGAAGGACACTTCCGGAGACCCCCGACCACCCCCAGGAGATACCATCCACAACCACCATCACAGCGAGGCCCGAGCCGGCGCCTTTGACCGACTCCATGCGGCCGAAGAGAGGCAAGAGCTGCTGTGTGCATGCAAAGGATAAGTAATCGAACTGAAATAATATAGTTGACTAAACATAGATGGCTTATTGACATAGTGACTGTACAAGAAACTGACTTACATAGAGACTTGATATAGTGGATTTTTTCTTTCTTTCCCTTTCATTAATTAGTTCAACTTTTACTTTGATACTATGTGATAAACTGTGATATTGTGCATGATAATACTTTGTTTTAAAACTGTTTAAACTGTGATAACATGTGTGATGGGAAAAGACTGGCGTAGAGACCGGCAAGGCACGCCACAAAGTTTGCCAAGAGAACCCTATGGACCAAAACAAAAGGCAAAACAAGGGGATGCTCAGCACAGCAGATCTGAAAAGGGGGAGGGATACGAAAGGGGGAGGAGAAATACAGTGTTGCAGGGAACAATACTGCATAGGGACATGGAATGTGAGGTCTATGAATCAAGGAAAACTGGAAGTGGTAAAAAATGAGATGGAAAGAATAAGCATTGACATCTTGGGCATCAGTGAGCTCAAATGGACAGGGATGGGAGAATTCAGCTCTGGAAACCATCATATCTACTACTGCGGGCAAGAAAACCTTAGAAGAAATGGAGTAGCCATAATTGTCAATAAAAGAGTGAGAAAAGCAGTAATGGGATACAATCTCAAAAATGACAGAATGATGTCAGTCAGATTTCAAGGCAAACCTTTCAATGTCACTGTGATCCAAATATACGCACCAACCACTGGTGCAGATGAAGCCACAATGGACCAGTTCTATGAGGACTTACAACACCTCATAGAACAGACACCAAGAAATGATGTCCAAATTATATTAGGAGACTGGAATGCCAAAGTAGGAAATCAAAAAGTGGAGGGAATAACAGGCAAATTTGGTCTTGGAACACAAAATGAAGCAGGGCAAAGATTGATAGAGTTCTGCCAAGAGAACGCACTGATCATAGCAAACACTCTCTTCCAGCAACACAAGAGGCGACTTTACACATGGACATCACCAGATGGCCAACACCGAAACCAGATTGACTACATACTCTGCAGCCAAAGATGGAGAACCTCCATACAGTCAGCAAAAACAAGACCTGGAGCAGACTGTGGCTCAGATCACAACCTACTGATCGCAAAATTCAGGCTTAGACTAAAGAAAATAGGGAAAACACGGAGACCAGAAAGATATCACCTAGACAGCATCCCTAAAGAATACACGGTGGAGGTAATGAACAGATTTAATGGCTTAGACTCGGTAGACAGAGTACCGGAAGAATTATGGACGGAGATGAGGGACATCATGCAGGAAGCAGCAAAGAAAACCATACCAAAAGAAAAGAAGAGTAAGAAAGCAAAGTGGTTGTCTGATGAGGCTCTTAAAATAGCAGAGGAAAGAAGGAACGCAAAAGTCAAAGGAGAAAGGAAAAACTACAACCATTTGAACACAGAATTTCAAAGAAAAGCAAGGAGAGATAAGGAAAACTACCTAAAAGAACAGTGCAGAGAAATGGAGGAAAACAACAAAAGAGGCAGAACCAGAGATCTTTTCAAAAAAATTGGGGAAGTCAAGGGAACATTTAAAGCAAAAATGACCATGATAAGGGACAAAGACGGAAAGGAGCTAGCTGATGCAGAAGAAATTAAGAAAAGATGGAAAGAGTACACAGAGGAACTTTACAAAAAGGACCTCAACACTCCTGATAATCACAATGATGAAGAAATTGAACTTGAGCCAGACATCCTGGAGAGCGAAGTCATAAAGGCCCTAAAGAGCACTGCAAACAACAAAGCTAGTGGAGATGATGGTATCCCAGTTGAATTTTTCAAAGCGCTAAAAGATGATGGCGTCAAATTACTGCATTCAATATGCCAGCAGATTTGGAAAACAAAACAGTGGCCACAGGATTGGAAAAGATCAGTATACGTCCCAATCCCAAAAAAGGGCAATGCCAAAGAATGTTCAAATTATCGAACAATCGCGCTCATCCCACATGCCAGCAAGGTGATGCTCAAGATAATACAGGACAGACTTCAGCAGCATGTGGAGAGAGAATTACCAGAGGTGCAGGCTGGTTTCAGAAGAGGCAGGGGGACTAGAGACCACATCGCCAACATACGCTGGATCATGGAGAAAACAAAGGAATACCAGAAACAAGTTTACTTTTGTTTTATTGACTACACTAAGGCATTTGACTGTGTGGACCACAACAAGATGTGGCAAGTAATTAAAGAGATGGGAATACCAGAGCACCTCATATGCCTCCTGAGAAATCTGTACATGAACCAAGAAGCAACAGTTAGGACAGAACATAGAATAACAGAGTGGTTTGGAATAGGAAAAGGAGTAAGACAAGGCTGCATTTTGTCACCATGCTTATTCAACCTATACACAGAGCACATAATGCGCAGTGCAGGGATGGAGGAATCACAATATGGGATTAAAATCGCTGGGAGAAACATCAATAATCTGAGATATGCAGATGATACCACCCTAATGGCAGAAAGTGAGGAAGACCTAAAGAATCTCTTGATTGGGTTGAAGGAGGAGAGTGCAAAAGCTAGCTTGAGACTCAATATCAAGAAAACCAAGATAATGGCAACAGGCCCAATCAGTTCCTGGAAAATAGATGGGGAAGAAGTAGAAGCAGTGACAGATTTTACATTCTTAGGATCAAAGATCACTGCAGATGGGGATTGCAGCCATGAAATAAAAAGGCGACTGATTCTTGGGAGACAAGCCATGAGAAACCTGGGGAACATAGTGAAAAGCAGAGACATTACATTGCAAACAAAAATTAGAATAGTCAAAGCAATGGTTTTCCCAGTAGTAATGTACGGATGTGAGAGCTGGACAATTAGGAAGGCTGAACGCAGAAGAATAGATGCCTTTGAAATGTGGTGTTGGAGGAGGGTTTTGAGAGTCCCCTGGACAGCGAGGAGAACAAATAGGTCAATCTTAGAAGAAATTAACCCTGACTGCTCATTGGAAGGTCAAATAGTAAAGATGAAGCTAAAATACTTTGGACATCAAATGAGAAGGGAGGATTCACTTGAGAAGGCATTGATGTTGGGAAAGGTGGAGGGCAAAAGAAGAAGGGGGAGGCCAAGGATGAGATGGCTAGATGGTATTGTAGACACAATGGGCACAGAACTGGGAGGGCTGAGGGGGATGGTAGAGGACAGAGGCGCCTGGAGGAAAATGGTCCATGGGGTCGCAAAGGGTCGGAGTCGACTGTGCGACTGAACAACAACAACAAATGGTGTGAGATGGTGGGCCTGTTTGGTTCCATAGAAACCCAAGGGATTCCTGAATATTCTGGAGACTTTCTGACTAGAAGAGCTAGACATTCTGTCAATGACATGATTTCAATATGGAATGATGAAATAGAAAAGTCTTTCAGCTCAAATGTCCCCAGGAGATTAATCTAGTGGATCAAGCACAATCTACATGGAGAGTGGAATGAGACTCAAAGCAAATCTTAGTACCATAGCTCCATTGTGGTTTTTGTGGGGTAATTAATAAGGAAAGTAAGCCTCTTTCATTCAATTCTTGAGATATCATCTGGCAGAGTTTCTCTTAGTGCTGAAGACTTATTTAGGACTAGCATAGGTGCCCGTCTTTGACGGGTTCTTTTTTTGGGGGGCTCAACCCGTGGGGTGGGGGTGGCTTGGGGAAGGTTTTTTTTCCTTTTTGCCTCCCCCCCCCCCCACTGTTTGTGATGCCCCCTGGCTCTCACTAAAGGAACCTGGGCAGACTCACCCTGGCATGATGCTGAGGGAGGGATGGTAGGTACTGAGGGGGAAATTTAGGAGGAAAGGAAGACGGGAGGGTAAGACTAAGGGAGGGAAGGAAAGAAGTAAGTGGAGAAGAACGGCTCGAGGTAGGGAAGGAAGGATTAAAGCTAATTACCCAGCCTTGGCCGGGGAGGTGTTTGTTGTATGTTTAGGTTTTTCA
The DNA here is from genome assembly GCA_035047345.1 of Bradypodion ventrale. NCBI lineage: Eukaryota > Metazoa > Chordata > Lepidosauria > Squamata > Chamaeleonidae > Bradypodion > Bradypodion ventrale. Next base: position 132,751,408 of record JAWDJE010000002.1, on the reverse strand, counting down.
GACCTGAAACACCCCAACACACAAACTCACTCACTCACTCACTCACTCACTCACTCTCTCTCTCTCTCTCTCTCTCTCTCTCTCTCTCTCTCATATTCAGGGACACCCATACACACAAGTGACTGATCTGGAACCCACTGTCTTGTGCATTGTCTTGCACACACACAGAGATACACACTCCCTGTCTCTCTCTGTCTCTCTCTGTCTCTCACTCAGCATTGAAAGTGTCTTGTTTCAGGGCTGTAGAGGCTTAAATGGAATGAGTATGGGTTTGTTCTATCCACATCAGGACCTTTCCCCATCAGTCATTCACTCTCAGGTTCAACCAATCGCAGTTCAACATGCAAATCAGCTCTCTCCAACATTCTGTTTCCAGGCCTGGCTGTTAAACTGCCATTTTTCTCCGATGGCACCATTGGAGTTGTAGTTTCCATTCTTTTCCCCATTTTGTGTGGCTTAGGCCCCACTCTCGGCACCCGGACCCTCGCAGCGCTGATCTCAGGGACAAAAGGTAGGTGTGTGCGGAGCTCCAGGGGTGTGGGTATGCATTCCGCACATATACGGCCACACCTCTTCCTTATAGGTATAGATCCAGCTCAGAAAAGACAGGAGCAGGATAGAACCTTACATATCCTGCTATGATAAATCTGCTAGACTCTTTGAAAAGAAAATTATGAATAGCCATTCAGATCTATCCCAAATAAACGGAAGTTTAATTTAAGTTTAAAAGAAAACAGATAAAGCCTAAACATAATGCAGCAGAATCCTGAAATACAATCATTTCACACTGCTGCTCTGTATGCAGAGCACTCTGTAATTGCTTGAGTGGTCTCCAGCTAACAGTTTTAGCTGCCCCACACAAAACAAAAGGAGTTACACGTGTACAAGACAGTGGCAAATATCCTCTTGTGCTACAGGCCACTATGAATGCAGAAGAAGACAGACAAGACTTTGGAAAGTGAATCAATGGGAACCTAGTAAATCATCATTTGATCAGTCCCTGGAAAATAGATGGGGAAGAAGTAGAAGCAGTGACAGATTTTACTTTCTTTGGATCAAAGATCACTGCGGATGGGGATTGCAGCCATGAAATAAGAAGGCAACTGTTGCTTGGGAGACAAGCTGTGAGAAACCTGGGGAACATAGTTAAAAGTAGAGACATCAATTTGTAAACAAAAATTCACAAAGTCAAAGCAGTGGTATTCCCTGTGGTAATGTATGGTTGTGAGAGCAGGACCATTAGGAAAGCTGAGCACAGAAGAATAGACGCCTTTGAAATGTGGTGTTGGAGGAGCGTTTTGGGGTCCCCTGGACAGCGAGGAGAACAAATAGGTCAATCTTAGAAGAAATCAACCCTGACTGCTCCTTAGAAGGTCAAATAGTAAAGATGAAGATGAAGTACTTTGGACAACAAATGAGAAGAGAGGATTCACTTGAGAAAGCCTTGATGCTCGGAAATGTGGAGGGCAAAAGAAGAAGGGGGCGGCAGAGAATGAGATGGCTAGATGGTATTGTAAATGCAATGGGCACAGAGCTGGGTGAGTTGAGGAGGATGGTAGAGGACAGGGGTGCCTGGAGGGCAATGGTCCATGGGGTTGCAACGGGTTGGAATCAACTGTGTGACTGAACAACAACAAGGACCCTGTTGGTGTTGGGTATGTTGGGGTAATTATTAAGCATTAAATTGTTTGTGTTCTCCCACCACTAGATTGGCTTTGACATGAAAGAAGCAGGAGCAACAAACTGCTTTACATTTCCTTGAGTAATCTCTTGATCTGCTCACAGTGATCTGTGGCTTGGCATAAGGATGCCCAGATATAGTTCAGCAAACATGCAATAAAACTGAGATCAATGTGTGTTTAGCATTCAATTGACGTTTGCCTGCCTTGGTGACTAAAACTGTTTATCTACCCTCCGTGTCTAATCAGAATGGCTATGAATTGGTTTGTACCCTGTGTCATCAATCAGCGAGACAGAAAGACATTGTTACAAATGGGCAGAAGGACTCCCTGCCTTTTGTGCAGTGTGGGAGGGGTGGGGAAAGCCCCTCCATCCCAAAAAAATATGTCTTGAGTTGTTCATGAGCTAAGATAATGGTTACATTTGTGCAAGATAGAGAGAAATAAGCTTCTGGAGTTGCTGCTTGCTTCCAATTGATAAGACGGCATCGGTAGATGCAATGGACTTTAAAAGCACAAAAGAAGATTTGGATGACATCTTATGGAGGCGGTGGCAGACTTAGATTGTTTGTCAAATGTGGCTCTGCCTTAAGAGTTTGAGAGCATGTCCAGACTGCCCCTTGATGTCCTGGGCTCACTCATTTTCAGGTCAATTTTGCTAGGTTGGCAGGAGCTGGGACGAAGACGGGAGCTCATTTCCGTCCTGCAGTACTCAGTTCGATTCCTGAGTACTGCAGGACGGAAATGAGCTCCCGTCTTCGTCCCAGCTCCTGCCAACCTAGCAGTTCGAAAGCAAGAAATTGCAAGTAGATAAATAGGGACCACTTCGGTGGGAAGGTAACAGCGTTCCGTGCGCTCCGGTGTCTAGTCATGCCTGCCACATGACCACGGAAACGTCTGCAGAAGCAGACAACGCTGGCTCTTCGGCTTAGAAACAGAGATGAGCACTGCACCCTAGAGTCGGATACGACTGGCTTTCGAGCAAGGGAAACCTTTACCTTTACCTTTGGAAGGAGGAGGGTGATCAGCATCTTGTTTTAATATTTCATTTCATGGTGGTTTTTAGTTTAATGACGTCAGTCCATCTCCTTGGAGGACATCCCCTCCTCAGCAGTACGAGCCAAGGGATGGTTTGCTCTTTTACAAAAGTTTATCCCCATGAAAGCCATTCACATAACTGGTAGATGGGTAGAGAAAAAGAGCCTCCTTGAAGATTCTCGTATTTCTGAACCATTGTCATGTGTACCCTGGTAACTGCCACCTTGTTTTGCCAGCTAATCTTTCTCGCAAAAGGAACTGCAGAATGAACTTACCAAAAGGTGGCTTCATTTTGGTAGTTTTGTATCTGGCCTAGACATAGAAGAAGAAGAAGAACTGGTAGAGAAGTAGAAACAAAAGAATGAATGAACAGAACCAGAAGCTGCCTTTTGTATGTATTAGAATATATTACCATTAGAATATATTGTTATTATTTATTTTTAATAGCAAAGGATGTAAAGCAGAGATTCTCAACCTGCGGCCCGTGACGCCATTTCATGTGTGCCCCCCCCCCCCCCCACTGCCTCCACCACACCAGGAAGTGCCATGTTCATACCTGTCAAGTTTTGGATTTGGAAATAAGGGAAATTTCCCGGCAAATAAGGGATACTTGACAGCTATGCTTATCCTGTGCTGCCCTCCAATGGTGCAATAGGGCATTGCAGTCTAATTAATAAGGGATGATGGCGGGAAAGAGGGTAAAATAAGGGGTTTTCCTGGCCAATAAGGGATACGACAGCTATGACCATGTTGTGGAGGAAGGGCAAAATGGCCGTCCAGCCCCTAAAGTTGTCTGATGGAGTGTGACCCGGCCCCTGGCTTAAAAAGGTTGAGAACTCTTGATATAAAGCAACAGAGAGCATGAGAAGCAGAGAACAAGAAATAAGAATAGATTAAGCCACCTAAAGTAAATTTAAAAGCCCCAGAGCAAAATAAAATGATGATGTGTTTGCAATCTTGTCCAGAGAAAACATTCCGTAACTGTGAAGCCACCACCAAAAAGGCTCTTTTCCCAATAGCTTCTGTCACACACTGGGAGAGTTCCAAAGAAAAGCCGCTGCAGAGGATATCAAATTCTGAGCAAGGATAAGGAGAAAATTATATTTGATTTAAAAAATCTAGAAATGTCTTATGGATTCACAGGCATGTACATCTACTGTTTCTTTCCATCAAATCTGAGCAATGCAAAGCAAAAACACTTAAATCAGGCACTTCTGGAGCTGTTTAAGAAAATGGTTTTCTTTTGTTCTCCCTCCAGCCCCCAGCCCAGCCCCCAAATGAATTGAAAGAGCAGCACAGGGAATCTTTAGAAAAATAAGTGACTTCTCGACTTTGTTAATGAATGGGGGGAAAACAGATCAGTGCATCTAAATGTTTAAAGGACTTTGATAAGAGCTCTTATTCACCAAAATATAGAGTAGCCCCGATTAAGAAGCTAATATTTCAATCAGAGTGCTGTAATAAAGATTTTTTTTAAAAAAAACCAGCAGGTTCTTCATCTAAAAGCTCCTGCCAAATTTCCACGTGCTTACTTGCTACAATTGTATTACATTGCCAGAGAACCCTGATGGGAAATGCCAAATGTGACAGAGTTTCTATAGGCTCTTGTTAGTACCAAAAGCTGGAGAGAGACTTGGTGTGGTTTCACAATGAGGGCAATTTGACTTGAGTCAACTTGCTTTTTTCCCCCCATGAAGTCCCACCAGGGCATTCTGTTCTCTTCAATATAAGTGACAACATGGACAGAGGAGGAAAAATCCTTATGATTGCAGTTCCATTTGAGGAACCTATAGCAGTGGTGGTGAACCTATGGCACGTGTGCCAGATGTGGCACTCACAGCCCTCTCCGTGGGCACACATGCTGTTGCCCCAGCAAAAGAGTTTGCCCCGCCCCTCTGCCTAGCAGTCCAATGGAAGTGCTTCCTTCCTCCCCCAGCATTGAGTTTGCTCTGCCCCTCTGCCCAGCAGCCAAATGGGAGTGCCTCCTCCTTCCCCCCAGCACATTCAACCCATCCCTCTGTTTAGGCACTCAGTATCTCCAAGGTTCTCCATCACTGACTTATAGGTTCTTCTTATTTCATGTCTAGATGAAACTTTAAACTGCCAAAGTGAAGCCACCTTCTTGGCTTTGTCATTGGCCAAGCTTAAATCCTCATCAGTAATGTTTCCGGTAGTAATCACTAAATATTGTAGTAAATATTGATGAACTTTTGAGTAACAGGAGCATCCTCTTAACGGACATGTGTAGTAAATATAAATATGACTTACGTCTGGTCCAGCAAACACACCGGGGGGGGGGCAGCAATTTATAGACTCAAAGTGACTGGAATGGAATTAGTGACTGAGAGTCCACATAACCCGTACGGGAGTGCAATTTTTGTTACACCTGGTCTCAGCATATAATTTGCTGCATTGACAGAAATAAATAACATTGAAATTCTCACCAGACAAACCCCACAATTCTCTGTTACCTCTGTTTATAAGCCACCAGAAGTACATTTTAGTTTTAATGAACCAGCATCTATAGGTGGCATATTGCAAAGGAACTGCCTTAAGAAGGCTTTCTGTACTCAATGACTATTTCCTCATCTTATTTTGCCTATTGAATAATTGGCTAAGCTGTAAAATAATAATAATAATAATAAACAGGAGCTCTGCTAGGAAATCAGAAAAGTTACTTGTTAACATCCCAATGAAAGCCAACGTTCTTGCTGCTTTGTGTGTCTGTGTTTCTTTTTTTTACTTTGGAAGGAAAAAACATCAGCAGTCTAACACCCCTGGGTTTCATTTTTGCATCAGATCCCTTGTAAAAACAGACCAATTGCTTACTAATACATTGCTGCTTGTACTGCTTAGAAAGACAACATCTGTGCCCATGCATCCATGAGCCTTTTTCAGAAAAGGATCCACATGTCTTAGGAGTGCAGGTTATTTTTTAACAAGCTGTTGTCGATGTGCTACTTAAAAGCCTTTTTATTCTCAACCGTAGGGCAGCAATCATTCTGATGCTACTTCTGTTGCCGACTTTAGGATTTCCTGTCCTGGAGGACAGAGGCTTGGGGGTGAGGGTGAAATTGCAATGTCTCAATACCTTATGACTTCTTGGGTCCCCCCCTCCTTTGGCTATTGAAACATCTCTCACACAGGGAACTGATTTTGCTCTTGCCATTGTTAACAAGGACATGGAGGAGGGAATGGGTGACATCTCCATCTTCCAATAAGGTGATGTTAATTGGCATAGCAAAAAGAAAAAAACCCAAACAGGTGGTGTTTCTGAATGTCACAGTCATAAATATTGACATTTAGAGGGGGCAGAATAATTTGAACCAAGGTCGATGTGAAAAGAGCTATTGTGGCTTATTGCAGAAGCCTGACTTCAGCTATCTTCCAAACCATAAAGCTCATTGGGAGGGCCTTAGGTTGCTCTCCCTCTCTGACTCTCATTTTGACCTACTCCATAGGGCAGAAGCATGTAAGAAAAGGGGCAGAAACCAGCAGTAACAGAAATGGGGAGTCTCTTCAGAGCAAAGAACTATGAGCTTTTGGGGAGATAAAGGCAAGATATAATCAATACATTATCTGGAGCTGTGGTGGCTCAGTGGCTAAGGAGTTCACTTTGTTAGCTGGAAAGCTGGCAAGTCGGTAGTTCAAGATCCGGGTACTACATGATGGATTGAGTGCCTGTCTCTGTCCCAGCTCTTGGGGAATGAAAGGAGCCTCATTCAGGCATCCCCTGAATGGAGTTTCTCCAGCAAAAATCCTTTCAACCCAGAATAATATCTGACACAAAATTATGTGTCAGATATTATGTGCCAGAGTCGCACGTCGATTGGGGTGGCTATACAAATTGAATAAAATAAATAAATAAATAAATAAATAATACATTATCTCAGCAGTAAGAGGAGAGGAAACAGCCTTAACCTGAGTCAGATTTTTGGTCCATTGAATGCAGTATTTTCCAACATGAACTGGCAGTGGCTATCCAGGTTATAAGGAAAGATTTCCTCTGTGCCTTTCTTAGAGATCGAAGCAACCTGGGTTGCTTCGATCTGAAAAGCAAGTGCAGATAATAAAAAGGCAATGAAACAGCCCATCTGCAGCTGGAAATAGCTGTCCTAGGGTGCGACTTGATTAGCAAAAGTCCTACATTTGTGTTCGTTTTGCCAGATCCAGAATTGTTTAGGTACCAAGGAATATGCAGTGCACAGCTGGTGCGTTTATTATCTTGGCAAAATGGAATTTGTTTTAAAACACCTGGCAGGGTTTTGTTTATTTTGCACTGATTCCTAAACCACAATATTCTTCTATATGCATGCATGTGTTGGTGCACATGGTGCATTGTGCTTCTTTGAAGAACTCCATGCAGCCTGAAAATACACCACACACACACACACACAACCCTTACTGTTACGGTACTAGGACAGTTCACTTATTAACTCTCATGGCAAAGAACTGTTGTAATAATATTAACAGTAAAATAATTTTGATTAACAAATTGCCCAAGCTGAAATGGATGAAGCAAAACTTGAGTTATATATTGGATAATCGTGATATTACTTTCACTGAAATGACTTGATTCTTCAAACGAGAAGGTTTTTGTATTGTGGTGCTAATGTCCCTTCTGCCACAGATCAGGGAATCAGTGTCAGAATTGTGGCACTCAAGCAAAACAGTGCCTGATATAACTCTAAATGGAGTCTGATGGAATTTGGTAAGTTGATGAAATTGGCTCAGAGAATGGACAAGTCACTTTTGTGGACTTCTGTTCCTCAAATCACCCAGCCAACTGTAGTGGCAAGGATGGCCATTACAGAAGAGCATTGTACTTTGAGGAGGTCTAGTGACACTTCATATTTCTCCAACAGACTCTTGAAACAGTTAAACCTTCATACATGCTTATAATAAGCTGAGTCAGCTTGCCTGGCAGGGAAAATAATGCTCCCTGAGTTATCGTTTGTTAGATGTTGTACTGAAGACATTTGCTCCCCAAAACGCTAAGATGACGCACAGCTGCAAGGAGAGCCCTGGACCAAGATAAGGTAGTAGAATACTCACCAATAGTATACAGCATAAATTGTGGTACCATCCTCACCTGCCAAGATATAGGTGATGTTTATGCCACCCTGTCCACACCAGGTGCCAGTAATGAAGCTGAGTGACATGTACACACCTCAAAGCAGGTGGCTCAGAGCCAAGGGCAATGAGACAGCACCTTTGCCCATAGGATAAAAGAGGGCACATTTGGCCACCCAGATAGAGCTCTCCACAGTCCTAGCACTGGTGCTGCGTTGTTGTTGGTCTGGGGTTTTCTCTGCCACCCATTCTGGACTCATAGAAGCTGCTGCTGTTGCCTCCATGTCTAGACCAGACGTGAAACTGCCAAAATGAAAGCACCTTTCAGTGAATTCATTCTGCAGTTCCTTTCGCCTGACCTAGTGTGAGAAAGATTAGCCAGCAACACAAGGTTGCCATTACCTGGGTATGCCTGACTGTGGTTCAAAAATACCACAATCTTTGAGGAGGTTCTTTCTGTGTACCCCCTTATATCATAGTAGCTGAAGGGAGAAAAACATTGCTTGGTAAGCTTCTATTTCTCATTCCATATTAACTGTCAGCTTGCATAATAAGACTTAATTAATAAAGCATTATTCCTTGCCATCCACTGAGAGTTCATTGCCTCCAGATCCCAAAACAACCAGAGTCCAGCTGGCCTGGACTTCCTTGTTACTACAAAGTGGTCAGTTCAAAATAAAATAAGTCCAAAAAAGAGAGTAATTTTAAAAGCGACGAATTGACTAATTCACAGTTTGTACATTCCCTGCAAAAACACTGGCCGGTTGATAGTGCTGTTTATGTACCTCCTCTTTTTGATCCTGAACTTTTGAAAGAGCACTGCAATTCTATTCAAACTACACAATGATTGATGCATTTAAGGACTTTGCATGGTTGAAGGAGAAGAAGTGGGGAGAGACATCTTGAAATCCCAGCTGGAAACACTTGTGGATTTCCCGTGCCCGGTGGGCATGGAACGGCCTTGGCAGAGGCCACTACGGTAGAGAAAACTCCTGGCTCGTGGTATCTGCGGGCAGAGAAATTAAGGGGGGTGGATAAATGATAGGGTTTGATTCACCCAACTCCTGACCTGACCAGCGGTTCTGCTGAGAGAGCAAATATCTAACCCAGTTAATCACTCATCTCCGTGTCTCAGTGTAATCTCAGGCACAAACAGATGCCATGTTTACCCCTGCCTAATCCTAGTACAATGGTGCTTCCTAGGCCAATGTTTACCCCAGTTAATTAACTTCCCCAGGAAGATTCCCAATTAACCCAAGTAAACAGGTGACGTGATTTCTGCCAGATGACAGTCTTGCCACCGTTGCGCTTTTCCTTCAATATATGTTGCAGCCTTTTCTCAATAAACTACTGATCATATCCTCCTCCATGCTGCCTCGTATCGTTCCTTGATCAGTCTCCTCCGGGACCTACGGCCCTCAGCGGCCCCGATTCCTACAAACACTGGTGGCTAAGCTGAACAACAGGGCTTCAGAAACTGTGGGAATTAAAAAAAATGGTTGAAATAGCTATTGATAATAATGTTTGTTAACCTTAATTGATCAAGAAGCTTACAATGAATAAAGGCTGCTCCAGCAAGTGATTGTTTGCTTGTTTTAGGAATTGTTGTGATCTTTTCCTTGCTTTTCCGCTGCCATAACTAGAAATCAAAACTGTTTGCTTGCAAAAATAAAGTAATTTGGTTCTGGTAACCAGCATCCCTCAAGGAAAAATTTCCTTGTTACTATTATGATGAGTGATGATGGGATGGTGGTGAAGTATTTGTCAGGGGAAAATGCTTTTGAAATAGCAATAGCAATTACACATATATACTGCTCTGTAGCGCTTAGAGCACTCTCTGGTCATTCACAAGGTAATCAGCATTTTGCCACCTGTGTGCTCATTTTACAGGAGGGTGGAAAGCTGAGTCAACTTTGAGCCTTTCAGAATCAAACTCGGATTGTGTGTAGGCAGGATGTTGAAAAAGTCATGCATTACCTAACTTCACGGAATTTGCTATAAAAATTAATGTATTTAGGAGAAAAAGGAAAAATATTGGCTGGCTTGGGGGGAAAACAGAAGTTTTCTGTAAGCTTTGGAACCCTCTCACAGAATATTAAGGAGAAATGCATGGAAATATTATAATAAATACTATATGAAGGTTGGTTTCAGATGTACAAACTAGAAAAAGTACAAGAAATAAAAACACAATGATGCATGTAAAAAGACTAAAAAGTGGGGAGGGGATAAAATTGAAGTTAACACTCTGGGAAAGTGGAGGAAGTCTCTTTTAAGGGATTAAGGCTTTAGACCAGGAATTCTCAACCTATGGTCCATGGGCCGGATTTGGCTTACGGTGCCAAATCAACCAGTGTGCGTCCGCACTGAGGATTTCCCAGTGGCTGCGGGGGGTTTCCTTCACCCATGTCATGCAGCTCCTTCAGGCAAGTTACCAGTGGGTGGGAATGAGGTGGCTTTTTGGTGTGTGGTGGTCTCAGGATGGTTCCCAGTCTTGCCCTCAAACAGTCTGAAGGGGCATGATCCGACCCTGGCTTTAAAAAGTTGAGAACCCCTGCTTTAGACAGCTTGTTTTGTCTCTGTCCTTTTTCCCCTCTCTCTCTTCCCTCTTCTTTTTTCTTTTCTTTCTTTTCTCTTTCTGTTACTTTCTTTGGTAACACAATCAAAGAGACAAATATATAGACCAGTACCAGTGATAGCCAAACTATGACCCATGATGCCAAATCATTTGGCCTGCACCGCCCTTGCCGCTCCCAGAAGCAGAAGTAAAACATGCCCACATTTGCACAACACACTGCCATAAATGCACCCGCATTTATAACAGCCATGGGTGCATTTATGGCAGCATTTTGCACATGTGTAGGTGTGTTTTACTTCTACTACTGGTGGGAGGAACCACATGACCGGCCCGCTCAACCATGTGACCGATTTGTGGCGCAAAAAGTTTGGGAGCCCCTGATATAGACAAATAAAGAATATAATAATAAAAAAGAAATTAATTCTTCTTCTTCTGTGTCTAGGCCAGATGAGAAACTGGCAAAATGAAGCCACCTTTTGGTGAGTTCATTCTGCAGTCCCTTTCGACTAACCTAGTGTAAGAAAGATTAGCTGGCAACACAAGGTTTCCGTTACTCGAGGTATGCCTGAACGTGGTTCAAAAATACCATGATCTTCAAGGAGGCTCTTCCTGTGTACTCCAATGAATTAATTAAAATATGACATATAATATCCCATTGGTGATGGTTGTACATACTAGTTATATAGGTTTGTAAGGAGTTAGTATATCATATCTGAAGATACGCACTTGAATGTTGTTTACTTATAGTTATTTATGTCTGTTCAATGAAGTTTAATAAAATTATTTTTTTTAAAAAAGCATTTGTGTATCACTCTGGATCAAATCATGAGCTACAAAAATCATTGGACTGCAGTGGCTCAAGTGGCTAAGATGCTGACTGGGAGGCAGAAGGCCAGCAGTTCGATTCCCAAGTACTTCAGGATGGAATGAGCTCCCGTCTTTGTCCCAGCTCTTGGCAATCTAGCAGTTTGAAAGCAAGAAATTGCAAGTAGATAAATAGGGACCACTTTGGTGGGAAGGTAACAGTGTTCCGTGCACTCCGGTGTCTAGTCATGCTTGCCACATGACCATAGGAATGTCTGCAGAAGCAGACAGCGTGGGCTCTTCAACTTTGAAAGAGAGATGAGCACTCAACCCTAGAGTCGGATACGACTGGCTTTCGAGCAAGGGAAACCTTTACCTTTACTAGCCACAAAAATAATTCTTGGGAAACTGGGTGGTGCAGACTGGGTGGTTCAAACAATAAGAACAACATCTTAGTTCCTGTGCAACTCCACAACAGAATATACCAGCACCATATTGTATAAATCAGCACATGCCAGACAAGTGGACATAGATCTTAATGAATCATGCAGAATTATTACTGGCTGGCTGAAACCTGCCCCCACTGAAAAATGTCTGCTATTTGTCTGGAAATGCCCTCTGGAAGTACGTTGAGAGGTGCAAATAATTAATGGAATAAAGTATGTTTATTTATTCACATTTATAATACACAACCCATCTACTTCCTGGGCACCAACCCCTTAGATGACAGCTAAAAGAGATGAAACGTTTTCTGCACATCTCTCAGCCTCTAAAATAGTCTAATCATTTCAACATTTTAATCTGTTTGAATTTTACCTATACTTCATACAGGTCCATAATTTAAATTGTGTAACATTCTGATACAAAGTTGCAAGATTTCGTCTCCAGTTTTCCCCAAACCCCAGGACAGTGTTAAGTAGAACCCTCTTGTGGTCATCTCTCCCTAGTTTATCTTAAGATGGTGGAAAAGAGTCCAATACAACATTTAGGTGGTGGGACATTAGCATTTTGGGCCTGGAGGCTACTGGAAGGGGGCAGGTCAGGATTCAAAGTAGGGCCTTTGGGAGCCATAGGAAATATGGCACCCCTGAGTCCTTTCTTCCTAGAAGACATCACAACCATGTGCAACAACATTCAGTATGCTAGGAACCATGGAAGCCAATGTCTTCCATAGCTGTCAAGTATCCCTTATTGGCCGGGAAAACCCCTTATTTTACCCTCTTCTCTACCGTCATCCCATATTAATTAGACTGCAAAGCCCTATTGCCGCCATTGGAGGGCAGCAAAGGATAAGCATAGCTGTCAAGTATCCCGTATTTTCTGGGAAATTTCCCTTATTTCCAAATCCAAAACTTGACAGGTATGATGTCTTCTCAGACAGGATTTACTGTATCTACATTCTACACTTTATCAGATGGCCTGTGGTAAAGTTTTTACTGTGACTTATTTGCAAATTGGAGTGAAACCACTTGAAACATGTGCTGTTTTAATGTGCATGTTTCACACAGCTGGATGGTGAACATCACAGCCGAGGAGCACTTTGGCAGCAGTTGTGACTGGAAGGGGAAATGTCTCCCCAGCTGTTGAAGATGACAACAACAGCACTGGAGCCACCTTGTGCCTAAGATGCTTCTGGGGCAACAAATATCTGTTCAACCCTGTACATATCAATTAGTAACCTATAAGTTATGCTTGACATTAAATGCAATTCCATTAATTTACTCAGTTTTGGCCTTTAAGCTGGCCAAAGTGTGACTTTTTAAAGAGCAAAGGGGACAGTTGGTAAAAGTGAGGATGATAAAATCAAGGAAGATAGTTGACTCTGGCGGGAATAGAAAAGAGCGACCTGTTAAACAGGTGCCTATGGTTAGTGTCAGAGAAAAGAAACTGCAAGATGCGACCGCAGAAGAAGTTCAGTGATGCATTTAGAAGAGATGTACTATATAATCTGATTGAATTTGAATGCCGCTTTGCACTGAAGAAATGTTCTGAGTCTCCCATGGCTCTGTCCCTTCTCGGTTGCAAACCAAGTCAAGAAACTGGTTGGAGAACTGTTTTGTTACTGATATCTTAATATTTTCTTACACTTCCATCCAGCTGCCCACCAGACAAAGATGCTGCTGCTGTTCTCACCCTGCTTTGACAGTCATTCCCTAGCTGCCCACTGTACAAGCAAGGCCTAGGGAGGAAGGAGACTCTGCCTGCTGCTGGTTGCAGAGGAAGCCCTACTGTAGCTTATCAATGAGACCCATTTGATAGTGCAGTATAGCTGGGGTCATCTTGCATTCACTCTGTTTTTTACCAGGTGTGTAGTTGTGGCCTAAATGTCATGTTGCTTCATAAAACCAAACATGATTCTGATCGTTAACGGGCCCCTGTCACTGGCTGGGAGATTCGAGGCAGCTGTGGACACCGGACCTGGAACAGGGATAAGAGGGGATGCTGCAGCCCGACGTCATCAACCTCGCTGCCTCTCTCCCGGGCCCCTGCTACCGTCCGGGAGATTCAAGGCAGCTGCGGACACCGGATGGGGCAGAGAGCCCCCACAGCGATGGACTCCAGAACCCACCACCAACACCGGCATCCTGGGCCCCGCCCATGGCCAGGACTTAAAAGGCCATAGAGGCGGCAGGACTCTTCTTGTCTGGTGCCGGAGTGTGATATGTGAGATATTATTTTATTATTGAGATGTTACTGTATTACTGGGATGTTATTGTGTTACTGAAATGTTACTGTATTTTTGAGATGTTACTGTACCCTATAGTATTTTGTTTCTGTATATTCTCTATTGTAAGCCTCTCTGAGTCACATTTTTGTTGAGTAGGGTGGGATATAAATCTAATAAATTGTATTATTGTATTATTGACTTGACTTGTTTTTTTGTAAAGTTTATTGTGGCTTGTGTTATTTATGGTATTTTGCACTGTTATTTCTGTATGTTGTTGTATTTCCCCTCCCCCTCCTCCTCTTTCCCCGTACTTATGATTTGCTTTGTATTTATTTGATTGTTTTGTAAATCGCTTTGAGTGGTCAATAGACTAGTAAAGTGGTATATAAGCATACTAGATAAATAATAAATGAAATGAATGAAATAAAGCAAAGCATCCCCCATGTCTTGGGGAAATTGTGTGGCGGGGGGGCAGGGCAGCGCTTCAATGCAATTCAGTTCCATTCTTTAGGTTCCAAACTTAGTACAGTGGATTATATTTTCATCTCTAGGAATTTATTTCTAACTAGCATATTTTGCCCGGCGGCGCCGGGCTTTTTAAAATTGTGTTGGATAGTAAAGGGTTTCATTTTTTTCTTGAACCAATGGTGCTGGGCTGTTTTAAATGGTGTTGTAAGGTTTTGTGATTTTGTGGCTTTGAGGCGCTGTGTCCGCCTGTGGCGGACTTGCGCTCCCAGTGGTTTTTTTTTGTTCTTTTTGTTGTTGTTGTTTTTGCGTGCCGGCTCCCTCAGTGCCGGGCTCTTAAATTGGTTTTTGAAGGTTTTTGTTTTATGTTTATGCAAATTTTATTTTATTTTAATTTATTTAATTTAATTTAATATTATTTAGTTTAAAATTTAATTTTGACGCATTTTTATTTTTTGTTTTGTTTTTTTTTTTGAGTGAAAAGTGATTTCTGTTTTTTTTATTTTTTGAGATTAGTGTGATTATTTTTGAATGTTTTTATAACTTATTTGATTAATTTTGGAATTAATCTTATTAGTTTTAATATTTTTTAATGTTTTTTCTCTTTTGGCCTCTGGGTGGGGGTGGTGAGCTTTTCTGTCCTCTGGGTGTCGCTTCCGGTAAGTTTTTTCTTTCTTTTCTCATTTGAGTTCCGGTCCTCATGGATAGAAGATGTCTTTTGGTAAGCTCTCTGGGGGGGGGGATTTTTGGGGGGGGGGATTTTTTTGGGGGGGGGGGGTCTGTGTGTTTTTTCTAGTTTCTTTTTGGCTGTTTTTGTGTTTCGTTTTTGGGTTTTTGATTGTTTTTGGTTTGTGTTTGTGTTTATTTTTTCACGGGGGTGGCTTTCTTTCCCGCAGGCCATGCTGGCTGGTCCGTGGGAAGGAAGGGCAATGGCGGGGGGGGGCTTTCTTTCCCACAGGCCATGCTGGCTGGCCTGTGGGAAGGAAGGGCAATGGTGGGGGGTGCTTTCTTTTCCACGGGCCATACTGGCTGGCCCGTGGGGAAGAAGGGCAGTGGCGGGGGGGATTTACTTGTATTTTTTGCATGCCGGCTGGCCCATCGAATGGAAGGGCAGCGGCGGTGGGGGGGGGTTTCTGTTTTTCCCCACGGGCCATGCTGGCTGGCCCGTGGGGAAGAATGGCAGTGGTGGTGGGCGTTTTTTTTACTTTTATTTTTCGCGCACTGCCTCAGCGTTCTGCGCGCTAATGGCATGCAGGACGCTGGGGCTTGTAGTTTTGGCTGCACGTGTTTGCTTACTGCAGCGGATTTTCCCCTGCGGCTTTTTTTTTGATTGGCCGTGGCGCATTTCCGAATATTCCTTTTGCCGCGCCGCTCAGCCTGATTGGCTCTGGTGTGGCATGGCGCCAGGAACGTTGGGAACTGAAGTTCCCTTTTTTTGTTTGCGACTGGGGGGCTCCTGCCCCCGGGTTGAAAATTTCAACCCGACAGTTACCTGCGAACCGGGTTCGGGCGAGTGAACGGAGGCCCATTACGGGCTAGTGGGGCCTGGTGCAACATCCTTTGTCACATTCCAACGGTTAACGCACCATTTTATAGGTATAGATAACAGAATACTTTAAAGTCATCCACCATATTGAAAGTGACCATCTTCCTTATTTGTTTGAAAATTATACTCTCTCCTTGACATTTTCACCTAAAGAACCAATTCTCTTTACCCATCCTGCCATCAGGACAGGGCAAATGCCATGTTAGGTGGATCTTATGACTTGATGAGATGGTGAAAAAGTTCCTAATAGAACAACCCAAGTAAGAGCTCCATCAAGATCTACTGTTGATAGATATCTCTCAGGACTCTTTAATGATCTATGCAAACATACTCTGGGAATATCAGCATCATTTAAAATGTAAGTTCAGTCTGCAGGCCAAGCCAGTCATACAATCTTCAAAGCCTTGGTTTGATAAGGAGTACATCAGTGTTTCCCAACCTTTGTTTTTTGGATTTCATTTCTCAGAAGCTTAAGTCAATTCCCCAAAGCACATTTACTGACTTAGACTTCTGGGAATTGAAGTTCTCCTGTGGGGCCTGTGCCCCATGTTGGGAATCACTGAACTACAGAGAGGCCAAAAGAAAGCTGATTGTCGCCTATCTCTCACATAGAAGTAACACAGGTCCTTCCACTTCAGTGTTTTCAAATCTTTAGAAGGACTACAAATGGTTATTGTCCTATATGAAAAAAAGAAGCTACGAGGGACAACTGGTCACAGCTTGACAGGGATCCTACAAAGTGTATCTTCCTACTTATTGACACTTTCAGAAGGAATTATTCCCAGCCAAAACAAAGAAGGAAAATTAGTACAGGAGGTATAAGCCGGTGACTGGAACTGGAATGCAGAATTATGTCTCAAATACACAGTAGATGCCCTGGCTCATGGTGATGCTTATTGTTTCCTACTCTGTAAGCCCCTCTGAAGATATTTATACTGCAAGACAGGAACAAATATTTAAAATGGGCAGATGAATGGATGTAAATATTTGAAGCAAATTGCAAAAAAAGTGCAGAAATGGAGTTTCAGCCAAAGACCTTACTTCATTCAGCCAATGAATGAGTATTGAAGTTCTGACTTTTTACCCCCTCTTTGCTACTTTTCATGTCATACAATGCATTATTAGGCCTGTGAATTTTAAGGCAGGGGAAAGGTCTCACTAATGAGGAAACAATTTATGCAACTAAACACACACTCAGCAAATCCAGAATAAATTCATGGGACTGTTTTTTGTTTTTGTTTTTTTGCCTCTTGAAGTGCACGCTGGTGTCAAGCCTGACACATAGTGACTCAGGAGGGCAGACAAGAGCAAGGAAGAAGAGCACTTTGAAGCCTCTGTCTTTGTTGTGCCTTGGAGTGTATTTTTTTTTGAAACACAAACAGGTGGAAGAAATGGTGTTGAATCTCTAGAAGGAGAATCTTCCTGGCTAAACGCCACAGATATCATTATCACCACTGAGAAGACAGGCCATATTCTTTTCTAATTGCTCGCTTTGAAATGCTCTGGTTTAATATGGTCAAGATGGGGTGGGGAATCTATCAAGAGGGCCATGATAGATTCTGCCATGCACAATTAGTGCATGAAGGCAAGAACAGATTATTAGAGGTGGAGTAAAAGCTCTTGTATCTTAGTACAATTTTAAGAAGGGATTTGGTGGCCTCTGTTTTAAGGTGTCCTCTGTTTGATGACCTGTCTAGTTTCAGGTCCAGTTTAGAAATAACTAGCTGATTACCCGGCCTTGCTCAGGTTTTTGTTTTTCACCTGCCACCTTCCCCACCCGGGCTGGCCTACCTTCCTCCTCTGCCTGCGTCCCTCAGGCCAAGGCCGTCTCTGCTGCTGCCGCCCCCCCCCCAGGGCTGGCATGAGGAGGGGGCACCCCTGTAGGTGGGTGGGCAGGCAGGCGTCCTGCAGGCTCTGTGCTGCAACCCCCGCTGCCCTTATGGGCCACCTTCAGGGTATGGTTGCAGTCGCTGCTGCCAGGGCCCCGGTTCCCGTCTCAGGGCTCCTGGCTGCTTAGTGCCCCTTCTCTGGCAGCCAAAGCGGCGGTGCCTCCTCCACCTCCTCCTCTTCCTCGGCTTTGGTGGCGGGCGAGTGAGCAAGTGAGCAGGCAGGGTCGGGCGGGGACCCTGGCGGGGAGGAGCAGGAGGTGGGACCCAGTCACGGCCCTTGCCAGGCCAGTGGCAGCCCTTGCCAGGCCGGCTGCGGCCAGAGAAGATGAAGCAGAAGCAGCGGCTGGAAGGGGGGTGTGAGGAATGGAGAAATTGAGGAGAAGGCAAAGGCCGTCGCCACCGACACTGCTGAAGCGGTCTCTCACCTCAGCTGCCGCAGGCCGCCATTTTAGAAGGTGGCTGGGGTGAGGGGTCGCCTCAGCAGAAAAGGCCGAGGATGCCCTTTCTGAGGGAAGACTCTCCCTCCTCTCAGGAGGAGGCAGTGGTGCACATGCGCAGTACTGCTTTTTTGAGGAGGCAGTGGTGCGCTCGCAGTACTGCTTTTTCATTGCTTTTTCTCCTGCCAGTGAGGGTGACCCCTTTGCATACCACTTTGGGGGGCATAAACCCCCAAATGGGTTTTGAGACCCCCACAGTGCTGATCTTGCAAGCCCAAGGTAGGTGTGTGCCAATTTTCAGCAAGATTGCTCCAGGTGTGTGGGTTCCTTTAGACCACATGCAAGACCACACCTCTGTTTTATAGATATAGATAAAGCATCACAATGGAAAGCAATACGGAGCCACAGGCAACAGAGAAACTATTTAAACTACAGTATATTCAGTGATGGGCATCAGCAGGGTCGCACCAGTTCACCAGAACCGGTAGCAGAAATTCTGGCTGGCCCTACCCATCCAAGTTTTGAAATAAAGTAGTCTTAATTTGGGTGCAACACAGGATTTTCCCCTGGCCACGCTCACCATACCACGCCCACAGTGTGATAGTAATTTTTTTTGGAGCCCACCACTGAATATTGTTCTAAATGTGCACCTATACATTAGCACATGCAAATACAGTATTATACAACTATCTGTCTTATCTTTCTTTTTTTTAAAAAAAAAACCCATTAATTTAAAGTCCATACTCATTGAGAAAATGAAAGTAATGCTGTAATAGGACCAGGAAGCACCAATGAAAAGGCCAGGTTGTCCTGGAGGCCTCCATCATAAAACCTCTAGGACAGGGGGCCAGGTCACGCTCTCTCAGACAGCTTTGAGAGCCGGATAGCCATTTTGACCTGCCTGCATGATGGGGCAGCCATTTTGTCCCTACAGCTTCAAAAAGGTTGCCATTTTGTTTCTCGAATGCCCTTGAAGGGGTGAGGGGCCATGTGAAATGGTGCCACAGGCTGGATCTGGCCCATGAGCCTTAGGGTGGGAACCAATGCTCTAGGAGGTCATCCCTGCGTCCATGTGACTGGTGGCCATTTTGTGAAAAATAGAAAGATTTATGTTTTCTTTGCTTTCAGTTTCTGGCAGGAGGGAGACTGAATTTTTCTTCTCTCTTTTTTAGCCAGCTTCAGATATCAATCCAGTCGAGTGCCCGGGCATGTGAAATTTCTGCCATTCATCAGGATCTGTGTGTGTTTTATCACAGTAGTGTAAGGTAGAAGACTTAAACTAACTAAATTGAACAGTGCCTGGTGGGGAGAGGCAGAGAGAGGGGAAAGAAAATGTCAAGAGCTTTGCCTGCATGCTGAAGGTACAACAGTAGTTGATAGAACTCAGTTTTACCTTTCCATCCCAGGGCAGACCATTTTATTCTCCTATTAGTGTGGCTTTTTAACTCATCAAACAGCTACAAATACAGACAAATACTTGGAAATAATAAGCTATGATTTGAAGTAGATTGGTTGCAGATAGGCATGCATGAAGCAAATTGATTGTGATTTGTAAGCAAGCAATTCAGACTGAATTGAAGCTAATGGTGGTTACTCACTCCTGTTTCATACACTAATTCTATTTTGTTTTTAAATGTGTTAATTTTAGCTTTGTACGTTATTATATGTTGGTGGTGCATCTGACACGAATAAAGAAAGCAAGATACATTAAAACAGGTCATCAAACTTGGCTCTCCAGATGAATTTGGACTTCAATTCCCAGAAGCCCTGATCAGCAGGTGTGCTGACTTGGGCTTCTGGTAATTGGAGTCCAAGAACACCTGGAGAGCATACCTGTCAAGTTTTGGATTTGGAAACAAGGGAATTTTCCCAGCAAATAAGGGATACTTGACAGCTATGCTTATCCTGTGCTGCCCTCCAATGGTGGCAACAGGGCATTGCAGTCTAATTAATAAGGGATGACGGCGGGAAAGAGGGTAAAATAAGGGGTTTCCCCGGCCAATAAGGGATACTTGACAGCTATGCTGGAGAGCCAAGTTTGCTGACCCTTGGACTAGAAAATGAGACATCCATTCTGAGTCAATCCAGACTTCATACTCTTTTAGGATTGTGTCGGCATCAAATTCACCACACATTTATGATGCATTTGAATCATGATACTGCTAAAATTTAAATTTACCTTAAAAGCATGCATATAGTGCTTTGGCATCATTCTAACTTCTTTTTTGGAAAGAAATATCATAAGCACACAAAGGTGCTTTCTGGGTTGAAAGGATTTTTGCTGGAGGAACTCTGCTCAGGGAACGCCGAAATGAGGCTTCTTTCATGTCCCCAAGATCTTTTCCCACTGAAGTGGTCCCTATTTATCTCCTTGCAATTTTTTGCTTTCGAACTGCTAGGTTGGCAGGAGCTGGGACAGAGGCGGGTGCTCATTCTGTCATGCAGTACTCGTCGGGTCTTGAACTGCTGACTTGCCGACTTTCCAGCTAACACAAGGCAAGCTTCTTAATCACTGAGCCACTGCAGTCCCATTCTAACTAATAAAGCCCATCAAATATTTAAAAAAACCCTCATACATCCAGATTTCAACCATTGCATTCCAAATAGTGACAAAATATTGATAAAAAATTGGATTTCAAGTACATAGGTGACAGTTTAGTCACGTATTCAACAACAGACTAATTCAGTACATATCAACATCGTGTTGAACATCTAAACTGGCAAAGACATAATTTTGGGATAAAATTAATCCTGCAGTTTTTCCGAATATCATATTTTTAATCCATACGCTTTACTTTTTCTTCATATTCATTTCTGTGCACTCACATTTTTCTCTGTTGAGGAAATTGTGTCAAGTCTCTGCTTTCTCATTTCCTCAGACACCAAGGAATAAAGCCTATGATCATTATCAACCCTAAAGCTTAATTATCTTGTGATAAAGCTGCCAGTCTGAACTTTCAGGCTAATTTCTTCTGTCTTCCAGACCTCAGCCCTTAATTCAAAACCAAGAGGCAATCTTGACCTGGTAAAAGAATGTGAACCATCTGGATGGAACATTTTGCCACATTTTGAAACATAGTCCCCTTTTTCAACATATGTCTATAGCTCCAGAGAACATTTACAACTTGCCCCTGTGACAGCTATGCTGTTACAGTATTTGTTCCTCAGTTTGGTGCGAGGCAGGGGCAGATTGGTTTGCTCTTTTTTTCCAGTAACCACACAACCAGCAGGCCAATTTGCCCCCAAGGTACGCCATATCCACACTGTTTTGAGTTTCCTCAGGGTCTGTCACATTGTTGGTGTGGGTTAGTGTCCCAGCTCCTGTCAACCTAGCAGTTTGAAAGCAAGAAATTGCAAGTGGACAAATAGGTAATGCTTCAGCTGGAAAGGTAACAGTGTTCCATGTGTCTAGTTATGCCTGCCACATGACCACACAAATGTCTGCAGATGCAGAGAGCACTGGCTCTTTGGCTGTAAAGGGAGATTAGCACTGCCCCCTTTTGAGCAAGGGAGATCTTTACCTTTCAGTGTGCTCTAGTTAGTCCATTCCTAGTGTGCACAATCACTGGGAACAGACTTAAAACCAAGCACTTCCCTGAGACTGCTAAATTAACTTTGCCCATCACCTGGTTTGCACATATGTAGAACCAAGACAACACACGTAAGTGAGGCTTTTGAGTAAACATGAGTAGGATCAAGATGCATGCTGGCACTAAATGCAGCCCAGCCCTTCAGCTGCAGAGAAAATCCACTCCGAAATTCCCAGATTGCGAAAGGCACAAACTCTGCCCTTCCTTGAAGCAAAGAGAAGCCCCCCTGCATCTCCAAGAGGGAACTTCCTGTTGGAGGTTTGAGGAGGTTTTCTCTTTTTTTACAGCCTTGCATGCTGCCTATACTGGGAGTGACTGGGAGCGTCTTTTCTGGGCTGAAGTGAATCATACCTGTCAAGCGCGGCTCTGGACAATACGGGCCCTGCGCAGAATGGTTCTGCGCAGGTCGCTTCTACACATGCGTAGAAGCCTTCTTCACATCCCCTTCTGCATAGAACCCTTCTGCGCATGTGTAGAAGCGTTCTACGCATGCATAGAAAGGACCTGCGCAGAAGGGATGCGCAGTAATTACTTTCCCTTTGCTGCCAAATTATGGGACAGTGGCAGCTCTGGGTGGTAAATGAAGAAAAGCGCCGCAAAATTACAGAGAAATCCCAGCCATTATTGGGTATTTGACAGGTATGAAGTGAATATATACCCAGCACTAACCAATCACTTCTTCCTGCCTCTGAATTCAGAGAGCCCCACAATTAATCAGAAAAATAAAATCCAAGAATGTCATCCAGAGACTTTGTGATGGGAAATGAATTGTTTATTGAGATGACAGCAGAATGGTTAGAGAATCGAACAAAAACACAAACTAAAATCTGAATCTAAATAACAGTTGTCTTATTGCAATAAGAGGGGCATGGGCAGACCAAAAACAGAACACAACACATATACTAACATCTCGGTGGCAGCGGCTGATACTTGTATCCGAGCACGCATTTTTTTCTGGAAGTCATTTTCTCAGCTGGTGGATGTGTCTCTGGTGACTCCATACACTGATCCAGGCATGGAACATGCGACCACACATAGTACACTGAATAGATGGTAGAGGACATGGTTGGGTTTGATGAAGCTTCTGTGCTTGTTGCGTATCCTTTTCATGTCTGCGGCATTCCCCTTTGAAGTGATTGGTAGCAGCAGAAGTTAAAGGTAAAGGTTGCCCATGCTCAAAAGCCAGTTGTATCTGACTCCAGGGTTCAGTGCTCATCTCTGTTTCAAAGCCGAAAATCCAGCGCTGTCTGCTTCTGCAGACATTTCCATGGTCATATGGCAGGCATGAATAGACACCAGAGTGCACAGAATGCTGTTACCTTCCCACCAAAGTGGTACCTATTCATCTACTTGCAATTACTTTCTTTCAAACTGCTAGGTTGGCAGAAGCTGGGGCAGAGATGGAAGCTCACTACATCATGCAGCACTCGGATCGCTAACTGCTGACCTGCTGACCTTCCAGTCATCAAGTTCAGCGTCTTAACCACTTGAGCCACCACAGTCCCTTACAACCTAAACTACAGTTGTTTTATTTCAATAAGAGGCACAAAGCACAGAAGATTGTATGCGGCTTCTGGCCTAAGAGAGAAACTGCAAAGGCACCTATCAGTATTGTATATCTTCCATGATGACTGTGACTCTTGTGGTCAACTTGCCACGGCATTGTGGTTAAATTGTCATGCCAACTTTCTCTTGCTTCATCTTGTGGTTGCGGTTACATATCCCGTTAAACCAGTTCTTGCAAGTCTCCATCACCCCTCTTGTAACCCTGAGACAGGTCACATAAGCTTTATACAACTTTTGTCGGCCTAGGCCGCATTAAGTTGTAACCTTGGCTAACGTCTGCCCCAAAACCTTATTTTGATTTCTACACTCTGCTTTCTAATCTGCTCTATGTTCTGTCTCTCTTTTATCAACTGGTATCAGTTGTTTTGTTGCTATTGTTCTGTTAGCTTAAGTGCTACCATGTGTGGAGTAAAGAAAGCAGCACACACATACCTCTGTAATACCAAGTAACGTTAAGTAAAGAAATGTTTTCTTATTCTTTCTCCTACAAATGTTTTAGTGTGAGTTATTCAGACTTTGAGTGCCAGAAAGAGGTGGAGTCTGGGAGATTTGCAGCATTTCTCCTCTGCAGGTGCCTGTGCTACTGTGCAGCTAAAAGGAATTTCATCGGAAATTCAAAACTCTGCAACACTTTCTTCACTTCAGAGAGCAAGTGCCTAATGTCCTGTTTAGTAGACGTCAAGCTCATTCCTGATCTGTGAGACAGGTAAAACCCTCCTGTACTCTCCACCCCATTGGATGATTGTTCAACATGCAAGAGTGGGATCCAAAGCATGCTTACTTCAAATTAAAAGCCCTACATTACCCTCTGCTGATCCAAGACCTTAGCCTGAAGCTTTCAACAGAGGATATAGAGGATACATTACTTTCAATAATTGCCAAGCAAACCTGGGAGCCCTGGACTTATGCCATTTGGACATAAGGATCATGCCAAATCGCATATCCCTCCTCCTCCTCCTAACCTCAAGTGATCCTATTTAGGCTCCACCAGCCCACACTAAAAGATCCAGTGCAGATAAACCCTTGTAAGTGCTCTTTCAGTAGCCAGGGGTGGGGAAGTGATAATGGACTCTTTTAGAAGAATCTGTACCACTTTCTGAAGTAGATCAGAGTGAATGAGAAATGTTGAATAGATTGCAGTCATCAGAAGTCAAGACTGTTTTAACACTTCAGATGGAAGATAAACATTCTGAAAATGAGGACAATCTATAGTATATTAGGCAGCTTTTGATCAAGCAAGAGCTAGATAGCAGAAAGCATTTCACGCTGAGACTAACAATTTCCCTATACACTGCATTGCAGCTAAAGATGACACTGCAGTGCTTTAGGAGTTATTTGTTGAATCTTACCTAAAAGGCTCCAGGTCGGAAAAACCACCTGTTCCTTCTGTTCAATTGTCCAAGACTTGGGAGAGCTGACTTTAAATTATGGACTGAGGCTGCATTAGTGGATTAATTGCAGCCTTGAACCAAACAATCAGATGAATATGCCTATTAGCTGGGTATCAACTGAGAAGCTGGTTCACACTTTTTGGGGGGGAAATGTAAAGTGCATGTAAACAATTCACCTACAAAAGCTACCATGTATTATTGACAGAAGAAAAGGGCACCTTTTGTAGGGGTTTTCCACACTCCCTACAAGCCAAAGTGGACTCAATAAATAAATAAGTAGCCTTGAAAATTAAAATTTGCCTTTGGCTATTAAAATCAGCTATCACCAGCAACAGGGAGGGTTTAGTTTGAAGCTTTAAGTTAGGGGTCCTCAAACTACAGCCCGTGGGCCGTATCCACCCCTCATCATGGAAAAATCAAGCCCTTGCTGTGGCCGTGGGTAGTGCCATGGGCACCAGCAAGGAAAGTGGTGGTGAGTCAAGCCATCCAAGTTGCCCCTGCCATGGTGGCGGTCAATAAAACAATGCCTTCCCATCCTATTGAGTCAGGCAACTTGTTTCTTGGGTGTAGAGAAATAATGTGGGTAGCCTATGGGTGCTTTAGGTTACCTGCGACTGCAAAAGGTAGCCCTTATGGCAAACAGAGTGATACCACATAGACATAGCACTTATATACTACCCCATCTGGATTTCAGTGGCTCAAGTGGCTAAGATGCTGACTGGGAGGCGGAAGGTCAGCAGTTCGATTCCCAAGTACTGCAGGACAGAATAAGCTCCTGTCTTTGTCCCAGCTCCTGCCAACCTAGCAGTACAAAAGCAAGAAATTGTAAGTAGATAAATAGGGACCACTTCAGTGGGAAGGTAACAGTGTTCCATGCGCTCCGGTGTCTAGTCATGCCTGCCACATGACCACGGAAATGTCTGCAGAAGCAGACAGCTCTGGCTCTTCGACTTTGAAACAGAGATGAGCACTGAACCCTAGAGTCTGATATGACTGGCTTTCGAGCAAGAGAAACCTTTACCTTTACCTCCCCATAGAGCTTAGTGCACTCTCTGGGCAGTTCAAAAAGTAATTGGCATTTTTGCTCCCAACATGCTCGGTACTCATTTGACCAACCTTGGAAGGATGGAAGGCTAAGTCAACCTTGACCCCCCCAATCAGGATCAAACACACACCACTGTGCCACCAGGGCTCATAGACATCCCCTAGGGCAGGGGTCAGCAAACTTGACTCTCCAAATGTTCTTGGACTTCTATACCCTGAAGCTCTGATCAGCAGATGTAGTGTCTAATGACTTGGGCTTCTGGGAACTGAAGTCCAAGAACACCTGGAGAACCAAATTTGCTGACCCCTGCCCTAGGGAAACTATGGGCTACTGGGGCTTCAGTGGCTCAGTCTTAGGGGACTGGATGTGGGATGGCTACAGGCTGGGTTGGCTCTCTGGTTTTTGCACATATTTGTGCTTCATGTGTATGGCTGTGAGAGCTGAACCCTAAGGAAGGCTGAGTGCAGAAGAATAGACACCTTTGAACTGTGGTGCTGGAGAAGTCTCTTGAAACCCCCTAAAGGAAATCAATCCTGCCTGCTCCTTGGAAGGACAAATACTGAAGCTCAGGTAATTTGTCCACTAAATGGGACTCATTGGAGAAGGCCCTGATGCTAGGAAAGATTGAAGGCAAAAGGAGAAGGGGGTGGCAGAAGTAGAGACAGTTAGACATCATTGTTGGTGCAGTGGGCGTAGATCTGGGCAGACTCCAGAGGATAGCAAATGACAGAGGAGCTAGCACAGGCCATAACCAACTGCTACTGCCCAGTACCCAGAAAGCTAGTACCAACTGCTACTGCTGGGTACCCAGAAACACAGGTCAGCAGCTATGATGGCAACCATATTTGGAAGGACCTATGTCTGCGAACAGACTTTTCCCCTAATGAAACATCAGAAATCTCCACTCAGTTCCAGATTAACTGACGCACACTTGCATCACCTATTATGATTGGCAGTGACAAACATGGAACCGGACGTTGACTATCTCATCAGCTAAAAGCAGGCTCACTCTTCCCATTGAAATAAATTCCATTCAAAAAATAGTCCAGCCCCTCAAAGGTCTGAGGGACCATGAACTGGCCCGCAGCTTTAAAAATTTGAGGACCTCTGCTTTAAGTCCTAGCTTAAATAGTTAACATTCACATTGTTTGGGAGGTTGATTTCTTCAGCCAAACAGGTCTCTGAAGGATAGATAGATAGATAGATAGATAGATAGATAGATAGATAGATAGATAGATAGATAGATAGATAGATAGATAGATAGATAGATAGATAGATAGATATTGTCATTGTCCTGCACAGAACAACGAGATTTGGGGGGGACACTTATCAACCCAACAAAACCTAAACAAAATACAACTATACAAAATTATCAACATACTCCCACCCCACATATACACATTTAACCCCTAAAAAGCTCTAAAACTCTAAGGCTCTAAAAACTCTTAAAACTCTAAAAACTCTATAAAAAAACTCTAAAAACTATATACAGAAGCTCCCTCATAGACTGCATTACACTGCATTCAAAGCCAGAATCACTTTTGGATAGAAAATATTTCTCAAGCGGCTGGTCCTGGTCTTTATGACCCTATACCTTCTTCTAGATGGCAGAAGCTGAAAGAGATCATCTCCGGGGTGCGTACTATCTTGTGCAATCTCTACAGCTTTTTTATAACACCTGGCGGCATAGATTTTATCTAGAGTGGGAAGAGTACACCCGATTATCCCCTCTGCTGTCTTTATGACCCTGGACAGCATTGTTCTTTCCCTAGATGTACAACTCCCAAACCATACACACAGACGATAGGTTAACACACTCTCTATGGTACAGTGGAAGAATGCCAACAGCAAGTCCTTTGAAAGATTGTTCTTCCTGAGTATACCTGTCAAGTATCCCTTATTGGCCAGGAAAACCCCTTATTTAACCCTCTTTCCCGCTGTCACCCCTTATTAATTAGACTGCAATGCCCTATTGCCGTCATTGGAGGGCAGCACAGGATAAGCATAGCTGTCAAGTATCCGTTATTTGCTGGGCAATTTTCCTTATTTCCAAATCCAAAACTTGACAGGTATGTTCCTGAGGATTCTCAAGAAGTATAACCTCTGCTGTGCTCTCTTCATCATATCTTTGGTGTTTGCTCGTCATGTTAGATCATCCCTCAGCTCCATTCCCAGAAATTAAAACACTGAGACCTGTTCCACACAAATCCCTTCAACAATAAGTGGCTGGATGTTCAATTTGCATTTTCTAAAGTCCACAATGATCTCTTTTGTCTTTTTTACATTGAGGAATAAATTGTTTTCCCTACACCACTCTCAGCATCTCAACCTCCTTCCTGTAAGCCGACTCCCCCTCCCCAGCAGTAATCAGACCAACCACCATTGTGTCATCTGCAAACTTGATGAACTTATTGCTGGGGTAACTGGGAACACAATCATATGTGTAAAACGTGTACAGAAGCGGGCTCAACACACACCCCTGCAGTGTCCCCGTACTTATACTGAGATTCGCAGAGACATGAGAGCCCATCCTGACCCGTTGGGAATGATCTGATAGAAAATCTAATATCCACCTGCATAAGCATGGTGAAAGCCCCAGATCTAATAATTTGGGCACCAGTCTATGCGGAAGAATAGTATTAAATGCAGAACTAAAATCTACAAATAACAGTCTCACATAACTCCCTTGTTTCTCCAAATGGGTCAGAACAGCATGTAGGGCCGTAGCCACAGCATCCTCCGTGGATCTCTTTCTCTTATATGCAAATTGACAAGGGTCAAGTCCAACTAGGAGATGCAGTGGCTCAAGTCGCTAAGACGCTGACTGGGAAGCGGAAGGTCAGCAGTTCGATTCCCGAGTACTGCAGGACGGAAATGAGCTCCCGTCTTCATCCCAGCTCCTGCCAACCTAGCAGTTCGAAAGCAAGAAATTGCAAGTAGATAAATAGGGACCACTTCGGTGGGAAGGTAACAGCGTTCCGTGCGCTCCGGTGTCTAGTCATGCCTGCCACATGACCACGGAAACGTCTGCAGAAGCAGACAGCGCTGGCTCTTCGGCTTAGAAACAGAGATGAGCACTGCACCCTAGAGTCGGATACGACTGGCTTTCGAGCAAGGGAAACCTTTACCTTTACCTTTACAAGTCCAACTGGTAAACAAGCCATACGGGGGACATCTACCATTATGAATAGCCAGACTATCACCTCAAGCAGAAGATTCTGAGGGACAGCAGTGGAACTTCACACTGGCTCCTTCTGAATTTCCCCCTGTTCCTGGCTGTTGAAGGAGAGAGCTCTATACAATATACCAGGGTTTCTCAACCTTGGTGCTCCTTGTGTTCTTGAACTTCAATTCCCAGAAGCCCTGATCAGCAGGTGTGCTGACTTGGGCTTCTGATAATTGAAGTCCAAAGAACACCTGAAGCACAAAAGTTGAGAAACCCTGCAATACATCATCTCTCCTGGCCCCCCAAAACTAGCCTGTTGTCTCAGGTATGGACTGACCCAGTCTCAGAGGAAGCATGGAAATAGCCAGCTACCAGGTGCCAATCCAGCTGGTTGGTGTATCTGAAAGGGTAGACTGCATGGCATCCTTTTCCTCAAACAGCAAAATATCTTGAGCTGCCATAGCCGGAAGAGTACTGTTGACTTGCCTCCAATTGGCTTCCTACATCTCCATGTTATTTTAAGGCAATGGATGGTGGCAATTACAACAGAACAAGAGGGTGGCAAGCTATGCTCCTCGTTCCCTGCTGCCAAACAGGATTACAGGCAGCATTCTCTCTCTTCCTTTTAGCTCTCGTGGCTCTTTGTTCCACTCTTCCCCCCTCCTCTCCACTCCTGATCTCTGTGCTCCTTTGCCAATTTGCCTTTAAAATGTGGAACCACAGGGGTGCGGGCTTGAAAAATGACAGAACTTTGCTGCCTGTTACCAACAGCACTAGGTTGCTCTTGAAATGCAAAAAGGCAGCTGAACAAATCTATTCCTCATTCTCCCCATGACTGCTGAAAGAATACTCCAGCTGTAGCTGTCTGTACTGCTTTTTATATCAGAGCTCTAACATAATTAGCAAGTGATTTGAATGGGTTTGGTCATTTGTGTTTATCACAAACAAAAAGATAGTCCCCTTGTGGATTTCACCTCTGGTCTGTTGTGTCCTAATGGTTTGACCCTCCACATGGATAACAATGTATCTGAACCAATGTAACCTTGCCTATGGGCAACAATGTAACCTTCAGCTGTATCACATAAACCCTGTAATGGGACGCGAGCTAATGACCACCAGCTGGCAGCAGCGAGCGTCCAAGCTCTCTTGGTCCAAACTCATCAAAGGCAACAGCGCGGGAAGTTTTCCCGCCACCACCTACACCTGGACAAGAAGGGCGTGACCAGCAATGACGTCACGCAGACAGTAGCCAATGGGCTATCATGGAACCACGTTCAAATGTGTTACTACCGTATATAAAGAGCTATTGATCCGCCATTACCTCATGTTCCCTCTGACCACCATGCAATAAACCTGAGTTAACCCAGCCCGCGGCTGTGTCCTGTGTCTTGGTTTTCATACACTAAATTGGCGACGAAGGTGGGATAATGGATCCCCAAGGAGCAGCCAGGGCACCGAGCGGGTTCAACATCACCAAACCGCAAGACTGGGAGCTTTTTGAGATGGACTTCCAGGCGGCGCTGGTGGAACTCAAAGTCAAAGAAGACGATGAGGAGAGGAAGAGGGCCATCCTCACCAGAAAGCTTGGGATGGAAACCAAGCGAACGCTGGTGGGCATCATTGCACCGAAGAAGGTGAGCGAATTCAAAGCAGACGACATCATGAAGCTGCTGCGTGAGCGTTTCCGTCCCTCGAGAGCAATGTTTCCCGCTCGGAGCGCGTTTTGGAGGCGAGTCCAAGCGCCGGACGAGTCGGTTGAGGCATTCATAACAGCCATGAGGATAGCCGCCGGCCCTTGCAGATGGGACGACCTAGAGACGGCCCTCAGGGACGGAGTGCTGTGTGGCCTGAAGGACAAGGAGGTGCAGCGCAGCTTGATGAACAAGGAGCCACCACCCACGCTGGCGGAGGTTGTAGAGGCCGCGGAAGCCGCGGAGTCCACGAATGCTGGAGTGGACGAAATGCACCAGTGGCGTGAGTGGCGTCCTAGAGCCGGCAAAGCGGAGAATTCGGTGCACGGAAAGTCCGGACAGTCGGTGCACGCAACCCGAAAGGCCTCAAAGTCGTCTACGGAAGGCAGCGACGGCGAGGAAGTCCAAAGGGTCCGAAAAGGGGGGCGCCGCTGCGATGGTTGCGGAGCTGCCCATGAGCGCGCAAGGTGCCCGTTCAGGAAAGCCGAGTGTTACACCTGCGGCCGTCGGGGGCACATCGCCAAGGCGTGCAGAAAACGGAAGGAGGGCCGGAGGCAGTCACAAGACCGCTCAACCAGACCGGACCGTCCAGCAAGGTCCAAAGATGGCGCCCAGACCACGAGGAAGCAGGACGGCGTGGGCCGCATCTCGGATGACAGCGAGGACGACGCTCCGGTGTTCAGCGTGTCCGCGGAACAGTCCCATTACTTCGTTGAGGTACTAGTACAAGGGGCCCCTATCAGGATGGAAATTGACTCGGGGTCCTCCTATTCTATAATTTCCCAGAAAGAGTTCTTGAAAATCGACCCCCATGTGCGACCCAAACTTAAAACGTTGAGGTCCACGCTATGAGATGTACAGGGGAACAGCATTCCGGTGTTGGGGGTCGGGAAATTTCGGGTCAGTTTTAAGAGACACTCTGCGGAGCTGCCCCTAGTTGTCCTTAAGGGGGGTAGTTGTAGCCTCCTAGGGACGCAGTGGTTTCAGCCCTTAGGTTTGTTCATAGGGGGAGTGCATACCGTAGGGGTGGATCCAATACAAGCGGTGTGCGACGCGCATCCCGCCGTTTTTAAAAAAGGACTTGGAAAGTTCAAGGGACCCCCTGTAGCCTTCGACCTAGACCCGGAGGTCCGCCCGATAAGACTCAAACCGCGCAGGGTGCCGTTCGCACTCAAGGACAAAATAGAGGCGGAACTGGACAAACTGGTGGGCCAGGGGATTCTTATTCCTGTTGATTCCGCGGAGTGGGAAACTCCAATTGTAACCGCTCTGAAGGCTAACGGGGAGGTGCGCATTTGCGCTGATTATAAGTGTACAATTAACAAGGCGATCCGCCCTAATGCATACCCGGTGCCGGTGGTCAGCCACCTGCTGGCCAGGCTGAACGGGGGAAAGTGTTTCGCTAAACTCGATTTGGCTCAAGCTTATCAGCAACTCCCTGTAACTCCCGCCACGGCCGCGGCACAAACGATAGTCACACATAAAGGAGCGTTCCAGGTGTCGCGTTTACAGTTCGGCGTGAACTCGGCACCCGGCCTTTTTCAGTCGCTTGTGGAACGCCTCCTGAAGGGGCTGGAGGGGGTGTTGCCTTATTTTGATGACGTGTTGATAACAGGGGGGAGTGAGGCCGAACTGGCAAAGAGATTGGATAAAGTTCTGACCGTCTTCGAGAAAGCGGGGCTACGACTGAGAAAAGACAAATGTGTCTTCTTCGAAACTGAGGTTGAGTTTCTAGGGTTTCGAGTCACGCCAGAGGGTATTAAGCCATCCAAATCCAAAGTAGCCGCCATCAAGAATGCCCCTCGCCCCACATCCAAAACCGAGCTACAGTCATTCCTGGGGCTCCTCAATTTTTACCATACCTTCCTTCCACGGAAGGCGTCCGTGGCCGAGCCACTCCATCGGTTGCTAAAAAAGGAGGAAACATGGGTGTGGGGTGATGAGCAAGAGAGGGCGTTCAAAGAGTTGAAGCAACTCCTAACATCCGAGGCAATCCTAACGCATTTCGATCCCAAACGGCCAGTGGTCTTAGTCTGTGACGCATCCCCGGTGGGGGTGGGGGCGGTGCTTTGCCACGTGTTGGACGACGGAAGGGAAGCCCCGATAGCGTTTTATTCAAGGTCCCTGTCTCAAGCAGAGCGTAATTACGCACAGACCGACAGGGAGGCACTAGCGATAGTAGCGGGAACCAAAAAATTTCACGATTTTCTGTATGGTCGGCCGTTCAAAATCGTGACTGACCACAAGCCCCTATTAGGAATTTTCACTGCAAGTAAGCCCACACCACAGATCCTGTCCCCAAGAATGCTGCGGTGGGCTATTTTCCTCAACGCATACCAGCATGAGCTGGAATACCGGCCCGGGAAGGAGATCAGCCATGCCGACGCACTCTCGAGGTCTCCTTTGCCCTTGTCGGGCGTCCAAAAGGACAGGGCAGAAAGAGATCGCCAGGTTTTGTTAATAGAGGTTTTAGACTCACCCCCAATAGTACCAGCCGACATTGCCAGGGCCACAGGAAAGGACAGAACGCTAGAGAAAGTTAGCTCATGGGTACAGAAGGGGTGGCCGGCATCGTCCCCAGGTACGGAATTCGACCCATTTTTTCGAAAAAAAATAGAGTTGTCCCTAGAGAGGGGCTGCCTTTTGTGGGGCCAACGGGTGGTGGTTCCTACGTCCCTGCGACCGAGGGTACTCGAACTGCTGCACGTCAGCCACCCCGGCATCGTCAGGTCCAAGGCGCTGGCCCGGAGTTACTTCTGGTGGCCACAGCTGGACGCGGACATTGAGCACATGGTCGGCACTTGTGAGGCATGCCAGGGCTCCCGACCAGAGGCGGCCCGTCTTCCGCATAGGGAATGGGACACAGCAAGGGGGCCATGGTCCAGGGTGCACGTAGACTTCGCTGGCCCATTCCGAGGAACAATGTTTCTCCTGGTGGTGGATGCATTCTCCAAGTGGTTGGAGGTTATCCCAGTAAAGAGTACGTCCTCCGCCACTACAATTAGCCAGCTAAGGAGAGTCTTTTCCACGTTCGGTTTACCCGACACTTTAGTCAGCGATAACGCTAGTTGTTTCACCTCCGCTGAATTCAAGGCATTTATGGAGGCAAACGCCATTCGGCATGTCACATCCGCGCCGTTTCACCCCGCCACGAATGGCCAAGTGGAACGGCTGGTGCGAACGACAAAGGATGCGCTGCGGCGCATGGGCCCGGGGGACCTAAATCACCAAGTCTGTCAGTTTTTGTTAGCGTATAGGGTGACCCCCTTAGCGTCAGGTTACTCGCCGGCAGAGCTGCTGATGCGGCGAAAACTGACCACGATCCTGTCCAGGCTAGACCCGACGAGAGTCGAGGACAAAGGAAAAAACATAGGGCTGGCAGTCTCGAAAGGTTTCGCCGCCGGCGATCCTGTTCACTGCAGGAACTACGCCAGCGCGGGTCCAGCCTGGGTACCAGGGACGGTTGTGGAACGGACGGGGCCAGTGTCGTACCGGGTCGAGACTAGCACGGGTCTCCTCTGGAGGAGGCACGTGGACCAACTTAGGCACCGAGTGAGTGGGGGGCCGGTCAGTGGAGCTCAGCGACAGGACTCAGCGTTAGGGTTCTCCCCCACCCGCTTAGCCCAAGGGGGGGACAGCAACGGACAACGGTCCCAAGCAAGGGGGGAAAGCAGCGGCCCCGACTCATACCCTTTTGATACGCCAGCTCTACCAGAGGCTGGGGAAGGGGGAGAGGAGTTCGCGACCGCTGCCCCCGAATTTAATTCTGATTTTGATTTTGAGAGCCGGGGGGGTTTTCGGGAGTGTTCCCCCACCCGTCCAAGCGAGAAGAGGGGTTTTTCGTTAGCCCCCAGTGCCCCCGGTTCTTCCCCAATAAAGCACACACCTCCCAACAACGCCGCGGAGCCGCGGCAAGTCACTAACGAGTCTCCCTCTCCAATTACAGGGCAGGAAACCAGGGGACAAAGAGAAGGTAGCAAACCAGGGGGAAGGCAGCCCGCTCCGAGACCCCAGCGTGTTCGAAATAAGCCATCTTGGCTGAGAGACTTCGTCTCATCCTAGGGGGGGGGGAGTGTGGTTTCGAGACTTCGTCTCATCCTAGGGGGGAGGGATGTTGTGTCCTAATGGTTTGACCCTCCACATGGATAACAATGTATCTGAACCAATGTAACCTTGCCTATGGGCAACAATGTAACCTTCAGCTGTATCACATAAACCCTGTAATGGGACGCGAGCTAATGACCACCAGCTGGCAGCAGCGAGCGTCCAAGCTCTCTTGGTCCAAACTCATCAAAGGCAACAGCGCGGGAAGTTTTCCCGCCACCACCTACACCTGGACAAGAAGGGTGTGACCAGCAATGACGTCACGCAGACAGTAGCCAATGGGCTATCATGGAACCACGTTCAAATGTGTTACTACCGTATATAAAGAGCTATTGATCCGCCATTACCTCATGTTCCCTCTGACCACCATGCAATAAACCTGAGTTAACCCAGCCCGCGGCTGTGTCCTGTGTCTTGGTTTTCATACACTAAAGGTCTTTTCTAAATTTGTCTACAGATGGCTACTCTCTTAGGCTCTTCTTTCCTCCTTTTCTCTCTAAAGCTGTTTCCTGATTATTTTTGCTCTTTATCAGCTGATAGAGAAGCAGATACGCAAACCTGGAAGCAACATCTATGGCCATCTCTAACCAAGTTGAGCTGTCTTTTCCCTCAGGTTCCATCCCACATACAACTCACAATAAACTTCTCCCTATGCCTTAACACTAGTTGTGCAGAGGAATTTTCCCCCTCAATAGTCACAAAATCAGCATCATACACCAGTAAATACCAAATAATCATAACAGAGCTGAGAATAAGGTCTGTCATGACCTTCTTCCCTTACAGATGAATCCAGAATCAGTGAAGACTTCAGGAAAAGATTTTTTGAGCAGAACTCCAGGGCTCCATTCATCAGAATGAGCAAAATCTCAAACACAGGATGGTTAGAGTACTGTATTTTAAAATTGCCATCTGAAACTCTCCAGTAAGACCATTTAGTCTAGAACAGGGGTTTGCAACCTATGGCCCATGGGCCAGACAAGGCCTGCAGTGCCATTTCATGTAGCCCAATACCCTCGCTCCCATCGCTGCTGGCAGAAGTGGCAGAAGCAGCAAAAACAGTCGAAGATGCGCCGAAGATGCACCTGTGGCTGTCGTAAACGCGTTTATGACTACTGTGGATGCTTTTCATGGCAGCGTTTATGGCAGGGAAGCTTGCGGCGGACTTGCGCTCCCAGTGGGGTTTTTTTGGCTTTTTTATTTTTGCGTGCCGGCTTCCTCAGTCCCGGGCTCTTTGAATTGGTTTTTGAAGGTTTTTGTTTTCTGTTTATGCAAATTTTATTTTATTTTAATTTATTTTATTTAATTTAATATTATTTAGTTAAAAGTTTAATTTTGGTTTTTTAAATCTTTATTTTTACACATTTTTATTTTTTGTTTTGGGTTTTTTGAGTGAAAAGTGATTTCTGTTATTTTTGGTATTTTCTTGAGATTAGTGTGATTATTTTTGAATGTTTTTATAACTTATTTGATTAATTTTTGAATTAATCTTATTAGTTTCAATATTTTTGAATGTTTTTTCTCTTTTGGCCTCTGGGTGGGGGTGGCGAGCTTTTCTGCCTCTCTACAATTGTTCTCTTCTGTCCTCTGGGTGTCGCTTCCGGGGTTTTTTTTAATTATTATTATTTTCTCATTTGAGTTCCGGTCTTCATGGATGGAAGACATGTTTTGGTAAGCTCTCTTGTTGTTGTTTTTTTGGGGGGGTGATTGGGTTTTTTTGGGGGGGGGTTCTGTGTGTTTTTTCTTGTTTGTTTTTGGCTTTTTTTGTGTTTCATTTTCTGTTTTTTGTGTGTTTTTGAGTGTTTTTGTTTTGTTTACTTTTTGAGGGGGTGGCTTTCTTTCCCATGGGCCATGCTGGCTGGCCCGTGGGAAGGAAGGACAATGGCGGGGGTGGTGCTTTTTTTGTTTTCTTCTCCACGGGCCATGCTGCCTGGCCCGTGGGGAAGAAGGGCAGCGGCGGCAGGGGGTTCCCTTTTTTCCCCGCGGGGCATGCTGGCTGGCCCTTGGGGAAGAAGGGCAGTGGCGGCGGGGGTGGTGGCTTTTTTTCCCCATGGGCCATGCTGGCTGGCCCGTGGGGAAGAAGGGCAGCGGCGGCGGGCGTTTTTTTCCCACGCACAGGCCGCCTCAGCGTTCGGCGTGCTAACGGTGTGCTAACGGCGTGCTGATGGCGCGCAGGACGCTGGGGCTTGTAGTTTTGCCTGCGCGTGTTTGCTTACTGTGGTGGGTTTTTTCCTGCAGCTTTTTTTTTTGATTGGCCGAGGCGCATTTCCGAACGTTCCTTTTGCCGTGCCGCTGAGCCTGATTGGCTCTGGCGCGGCGCAAGGAACGTTGTGAATTGAAGTTCCCTTTTTTTGTTTGCGACTGGGGGGCTCCTGCCCCCGGGTCGAAAATTTCAACCCGACAGTTACCTGCGAACCGGGTTCGGGCGAGTGAATGGAGGCCCATTACAGGCTAGTGGGGCCTGGTGCGACATCCTTTGTCACATTCCAACGGTTAACGCACCATTTTATAGGTATAGATTTTAGGGCATTCTTAGGCTTTATGCCATGTATGTCTTTCTCTTATTAACCTTAGCTCAGAAGAAGCAATTAAATATTGTCCCTTTGACATAGTTGCTCATATGTTATCTGCTGAGATTCCAGTCTCAGCCAATCCCTGCTTCTGGAGTAGTGCATAGTCAACAGAACTTAAAGAAAAAGCACATGCATGTCATACTTCCTGCAACATTTATGACAAGCTTGTTTGAAACAAAGATCAGCTCATAGAAGGACCCCTCCACTAAATACCACACTAATGCATATTTTTCACTAAGAGCATGGCTGAAATTACTTGTCTACCCAAGAGTCAGTAAAAGTCTAATTTTGCCTGCAGGGCTTTGATTGCAATTAATGATACAAGAGATAGAAAGAAACCAGGTTGAGTGACAGATCTCAAGCTGAGTCCTCACAGTGGGGCAGCAGAGACAGGAAAGCTTGTCTATTTGTAAGCAGAGCACATTAATGTGAGAGGGAAAAGAGTCAAGGAGTACAAGATGGCGCTAGAAGGATGTGGCCAGATGATGAGGCTGCAGGATGGGATGGCATATTCCCATGCATCTGTGCATCCGTGCGTCCATGCATCCAAGCATACCTGCCTGCCTGCCAGTGGGCCTGCCTGCCTGCCTAGCTGGCTGGCTGCATGTGTGCCTGTGTGCCTGCATGCCTCTGTGTGTGTGTTTCAGCACCTTTGTCCTGAGTGTTGTCTTCTTTCCCAAACAAGCTTCCCTGTATCCTGTTGAGAGATCAAGGACAGTGAAGACATTCCCTGTGAGTGGAGCAAATTTGGAGGATCATTATCAGGAGGAATTTTTCAAGACCCGGGTACTGCATGATAGATTGAGCACCCATCTTGGTCCCAGCTTTTGGGGACATGAAAGGGACCTCATTTGGGCATTCCCTGAGTGGAGTTTCTTCCGCAAAAATCTTTTCAACCCAGAATAATTTCTGACAAGAAATTATTATTATTATAGGACGAATTTTGAGAGGAAGTCGTAGTTGGTTTCCCCCCTTTTTATATATTCTCCACCGTTTGGCCAACCATCCGTTATGATGATCTTATGACACTAACATGCTGAAACTTTATACAAAGTATAAAAGTACCAAACAAACCTGTATTTTTAACCCATTTTTGGCACCTCCTTGATTTCAACAAGCCAGGAGTCCTGGCAGTAAACCCTTATTATCTTTCACTTTAACCAGAAGGAGACCCAAACAATTAATAACATAAATCAAACAACAATCAGTTAACTTAAAAGAAGGACATTATGGCTGCAAAGTATACTTTACCCACATTTGAGGAATATTAACCCAGGGATAGGGAATATATTGCCCTCCAGATGTGCTGGACTTCTAAATCCGTCATCCCTGGCTAGTATAATCAAAGGTGAGGGACTACAGAAACATACTCCAGCATCATCTGGAGAAGCCCCTGTCTCTTATGCTTGAATGAAAACTTTCTTTCCAGATTCTATGAAATTGTATCCTAGCAGGCCTTTGGTTTGGAAAAGGAACAATCTAAGTTCATCTCTTCTTGGGAATTATCTCGTAGATCCTAATAAATATATTTGCAGGGAGTTCTTGGAGAAGTAAAATTGCTCTGTACATCCTCAGCAGCCCACTCTGTTTTTTCCCCCTGTTAAAATGCCATTTATTATGAAGGGCAGGGTATTTATTAAGGTAGGTCTGAGTATTATGCAAGAGCCCCTAACGGTGGGGTATTTCATCACATTATTTTTTATTCATTGAGTTCTGATCACCAACAGAATGGTTTCCGCCAATGAAATGGTGAGGGAGAAATGCCTCAGTGTTCACCTCTTAACCTTGGAAGGCTCTCAAGAACATGTCTGAGCCAAAGTAGCAAAAGTGGGAGGAAAGCACAACAACAATCAGTTTGCAGCAAATTATAACATGACTGTGAAAAAGAAATAGGAAAATCCAACTGTCTTGTGTTCTCCTGAAGCTGAATGTTACTTCCATCCCCGACATGAAGATCTTGGTGAACATTGGTCAATTCTTTGACAATTAATTAGAATTAACTCTCTCTCCCAACTCCAGTTGGCACAAGCCAACTCCATTAGACAGTGTTGTTATCAATATTAAAAGTGCTTTGTCAAATGTTAGGCATTTAAAAATTAAGAATGAATTTGAAAAGAAGAGGCAGCAACCCTAAACCCATGCTCTCATGGTGGAATGGACAGGTAGGAAAGTCTGCAGGAGCTTTTCCAGGAGAGGGGAGCTATGGAGAGAGATGCCATCATCATCCATGAATGTGGCATGCACCTCTGAATGACAGTTTGTACATGAAAATTAGAAGCAAATATAAGATTCCAAATATTTGTTGATTCCCTTTCTTATCAATCCTCTCCATTAATAAGCATTGGAAAACTCATGAACAGAGAGAAACAGTTTTAATAGACATCTATTAAGTCGGGGGGGGGCAGGTCATGCTCCCTCAGACAGCTTTGGGGGCCGGATGGCCATTTTGCTCTTCCTCCACCACATCATACTTCCTGGTGTGGTGGAGGCAGTGGGGGCCGACATGAAATGGTACCATGGCCCACATTCAACCCACAGGTTGCAGGTTGAGAATCCCTGATCTAGATGATACCAAAAGACTGATGTTGCTTATTTGTCAACTATAGGGCAGCAACACAGGGAACACTCTGTACCTGGTGACCAACATCCCAAGAAAAGCTTCTGAAGAGGAACAAGTAATGCTTCTTTGCTTTGGCAGCCACTAATGACTTCCAAGAATGCACCTTAGTTAAGCATTCTGTAGAAAAATGGCATGGCATCATGCAACCTCAAGCTTGTCAAGCACATCTTTTAAAAAGACACTCACTGCTTTTTTTAAAAAAAAAAAATTAGTAATGAATTATTCACTTTGAACACCTCATGCTTACAGACTGCTCAGGGGTGCTGAGTGTTCCTCTTATCTGATGGATACACGGTTTTGTTCTATAAATAAAGTCAGTAGTTTACCAAAAGGAAAGTCATTAAAAATGTCTGTGAAGAAGGGAACTTAAGCAAAAACTTTTTTTAAAAAAAAAAAGTTATGAATCTCTTGTTTCAGCAAGAGTTGTTATTGCTATAAAGAGAATGTTATTTTCTTTCATAGCCCTAAATTTATACATAATGCAGTGGCTCAAGTGGTTAAGATGCTGAACTCGATGACTGGAAGGTCGGAGTTCGATTCCTGGTACTGCATGACTGAGTGAGCGTCTGTCTCTGTCCCAGCTCTGGACAACCTAGCTGTTCAAAAGCAAGAAATTGCAAGTACAGTGGTACCTCGCTTAAAGA
Source organism: Bradypodion ventrale (assembly GCA_035047345.1). Lineage (NCBI taxonomy): Eukaryota > Metazoa > Chordata > Lepidosauria > Squamata > Chamaeleonidae > Bradypodion > Bradypodion ventrale. Next base: position 132,710,847 of record JAWDJE010000002.1, on the reverse strand, counting down.
GCATAATGCGTTCCATGGAATTGCTCTTTAAGCGAGTTGCTCTTTAAGTGAAACACTTGGGAAAAAGACCATCGCTGCCATGTAAGTGACTGATTGTGACTTCTGGTGAGGGGGGGGGGGGATTGCATCATGGAGCTTATTCTCCCTAAGTGTTGAGGCATGCCTGCTATGTGTCCAAGGAAATGTCTGCAAATGCAGACAGCGCTGGCTCTTTGGCTATAAACAGAGATGAGCCCTGAACCCTAGAGTCAGATATGACTGGCGTTCAAGCAAGGGCAACCTTTACCTATACCCTAGGGAACACAGCCCTCAATTCAAGGCCACTGGCTGTCATTGCACATTGATGGCTCTGTGGTTGAATGGAGGAATCAGTTCTGGGTTTCACCTTGGGACTTAACCAGAGCTGTACAATAGGCTGAAACATATCATTAAATGTAGCTTAGCAATGTTCGAGATACGGTGCCACCTTTTAAAGTTGATGGTAAAAATGAGGAGATTCGCCATCCCACCAAGATCTGAAAGGCCAGCCTCCACCTGCTGGCCATGGAGGCTGGGCATTCTGAGAGTCATAATTTTTTAAAAAAAGATCTAAAGCTCAGGAAATGGGGTTCCAAATCAAGCCACCTAACAATTCCTTACTTTGCCATTGCTCACAACAATATATAGTTGTAAAAAATATGTATAGTGAAAAACATTTTTTCTTCTCTTCTACCTACTGTGAGGACTGAAGGCAATTTTCACAGGAAACAGCAACATTTGAGGAGAGTGGCAGATGATACCTTCACCTATACTAATGGGAATGTTAGGATATGGCAGTTCAGCATGCAAAGGGTAAAAACATAATCTTTGGGAGGAGGGCGTTCTCTTATCAGACTAATTCCTTGGATGTTTTCACTTACTAACCAGTCATGGGAAAAATCCTACCTTCCTGCCTGTATTTTGGTTGCCTAACCCTAACTCCTTGCCTCCTGTTTGTTGGGAGTAGTTGGCCATTTGTTCTAGAGAGATGTGGCCATTTTGAACTCTCTGTGCATTTCCCCCCCAGCCAGCTAACTGTGCGGGAGGAAGACTTTCATCCCCCTCCCCTTGTAACTAATCTAAATCTTCATCCTCTTCTAATTAACCAAAATCCAACTTGTTAAGATTTCTGAGCATAAAGTGACTAAATATGTTTCTCTCTCTCTTACCTCAATTTTTTGGTCTCAGTAATTATTTTTGACTGGGAAGCATGCTGAATGTGAGGAGAGCTTCAGGGGGAACCTACAAACAATTCAAACTTTAATTTATTGCCCTGTTAATATTGTGCAATTTTTGTTGTACTCCCAACCAAAAAAGTCCTTTTGAACCAGAATGTCCTGGTTCCACTACAACCCTAGGCTTTTATGGTGAGACTAAGGGACCCATAAGAACCACAACCCAGAGTTTTCTTACTGCAAGTGTATAGTAGCACAGTTTGTGAAAGCAAGCAGAGAGACACATTTACTGTTCTGTTACTACCACATTGGTCAAAAGAACCACCTCCCAGTGGCTGGATTTTCTTTTCTCTCTCTCTCTTTTTAAAAAAATATCTTTTGTACCCTTCAAAATCATCTTCCTTTTCTCTTTCTCTCTGCAATCTTGGGTCTCCAATGGAATGAGCCCTGCCAAAAAGTATTCTGCTAAACCAGGGGTTCCCAACCTTTTCAAGCTGGGGGCTGGGTCATGCTCTCTCAGTCAGTTTCAGGGGCTGGACAGCCATTTTGCCCTGCATGCACAATGGGGGCAGCCATTTTGTTTCTCAAATGCCCTTGGAGAGGTGGGGGACCACATAAAATGGATCCGGTCCACAGGCCTTAGGTTGGGAACCTCTGTGCTAAACTCTAGTTTTTCTAGTTAACCACACGCACACACCGGCAATTTACAGGTTAATATATTTCATTTGCAGATGCATTAGAATTATAAATAATATACTGATGTCAACATAGTTAATGGGTTTGCCCCTAAATGAAATATGGAGGAGATTGTCATCGCATTTGTTCACCCTTTCTCTCTGGGCACTGAGTGCTTTATTTTAAATCTTTCATATGTGACCACATTCTACCTTTTCTTTTTCCCAAAGCATCCCAGCATTGACTTGACTGAAGTGCTCTTGCATTGCTTGACATTAGAAAATGTCACAGGCTGCAAAGTGACCTCTAGCATTGATAAATTGTAGGCCATTAGCCTAATTCTCGCCATTTTTTCCCTGCTAAATGGAACAGAACAGGAGAAGGAATGTGACTTCCAAAGTTTCTTCTTTTCTTTCACCTTCTGGAGTCTTTCTAAGTGAGTGGCAGGTTGACTCGCGGAATAGATATTTTCCCTCTAGTGTGTGCTGGAGGGGAAGTAGGACAACCTCTTCTTATGGAGTAGAAAAGCATAAATTTTCATTTAGAATGTCGACATAGCTGCCCACCAGTATTTGAAATACCATTGCTTTTATGGGCTATCATGTTACTATCCAGATATGGTGCCTCCCTCCCCACCAACCAAGGGATTTTCAAGGTATGTGAGACCTCCAGGAGTGGTTTATCATTGTTAGCACTTGGAAGTTGAATGGGAATTTGAATTAATGCCTAAGCCTTAGCCCAACATTCTACCGCTATATTACATTGGTTTTTATTTTAAACTAGCTGATTACCCGGCTTTGCTCGGGTTTTACTTCCCTTTAATGTAGGCCAGCCTTTCCCTCTTGGAAACCTTGTTGGGTGTATGTGGGTCACTCCTGCCTCCCTTCCTCCGTTTCTGTCTTCCCTCACCCATCCCGCTTCTCCGTCGGCGGTCACTTACCGCCCTTATCCTTCCCATACATGTGTCTATCCACCTGGTGAGAGAGCAGCATGCAGCCATTGAGGAGCCCTTGGACCTTCCCTCCCTTCTCGGTTTCACCCACTGTGGCCACCACCTGTGCCCTCTGCGGCTCCAGAGCTCGGAGGGACGCCCATCCAGGCACCCAGAGGACACCACGGAGGCTGGGTAACCATTTCTGGAGGGAGGCCGGCCTCCTCCGTGGCTCCCGCACCCTCCCGGCCCTCTCAAGAGCCTCCAATGCCATCACTGTGCGGGCCTGACCAGTCCCCCCATTTGCCTTCCACCTACTGTGAAAACTACAGCTAAGCTCAGAGGGCTACAGCTGAGCTAGTCAGATGATGTCACAATGGGACTATGACATCAGTTCAATTACATCACTGGGAAACACACACATTGTATAGATCAATTGCATCCCAATTTGGGATGTGTGTTATGCCCCCCATGGGGCTTGTGACCCCCGCAGTGCTGATCTCCCATGCCCAAGGTAGGTGTGTGCCAAGTTTCAGCAACATCCGTCCACGGGTGTGGAAGCCTTTCAAGCACATACAAACAAACACTTCTGTTTTTATATATATATATATAGATTAGGGCAGGCCATTTATGAACCTCTACAGGTTGCTAGGAAGGGCCATGGTGGCTTAGTAATTAAGATGCTGAGCTTGACAACCGGAAGGTTGGCAAGTCAACAATTTGAGACCCAAGTACTGCACGACGGTGCACTCCTGTTGTCTGTCCCAGCTCCTGCTAACCTAGCAGTTCGAAAGCAAGAAATTGCAAGTAGATAAATAGGTACCACTTTGGTGGTAAGGTAACAGTGTTTTATGCACTCTGGCATCTAGTTATGCCTGCCACATGACAACAAACATCTGTAGATGCAGACAGCACTGGCTGTTTGGTTGTAAACGGAGATGAGCACCGGACACTAGAATTGGATATGACTGGTTTTTGTGCAAGGAAGACATTTACCTTACAGGTTGCTGGATTGCAAAGTCTGGGCCACCATGATCCAAGGTAAAGTATGTCAGGAATTGCAGTCTGAAAAGAAGACTAAGGGACACTACACCTTTCATTTTAACAACCATATGTCTACCTTTACTACCTTTCTTTTCAATCCCTGTCAGTGTTTAATTTGAAACAGTCCTTAAGGGTTATTGACCAGGGGTTAAGATTGTCTCAGCCTTCCATCCTTCCAAGGTTGGTAAAATGAGTACCTAGCATGTTAGGGGCAAAATGCTAATTAACTTGTGAACTGCCCAGAGAGTGCACTAAGCATTATGGGGCAGTATATAAGTGAGATTGCTTTTATTTACATTTACACAGAGATGGACAAAGGTGTTTTTTTCCATAGGTAAGGGTGTGCATCATGCATCCCTCCAAATGTTGCCAGACTGGAACTCCATCAGCCTTTTCCAGTAGAGGCAGCAGTGTGAGATCATAGGAACATTAGTTAAATAACACCAAGAAGCCCTCTTCTCCTTGGGACAGATGCAGAAGGGATCTGCAACCAGTTATATCCCCCTGAAAAACATATTTGTCTCTTCATTAGTCTCTCATTCTATAAGATTTCATGTTCCCATATTCCATAGCCTCATTGTCTGTGCCATGTGCCATCACATCACATTTGACTTATAGTTGCCCTAATAGTATCTTCAATGGGTGTGAATTCTTATTTAAAATACAGCAATTTGCCTCTAAATATTATGACATTCCTGTAACCGCTTAGCAGGGTTTTAGCCACTGGTTCCAATGGGTCTGTTCCAAAAGTGATGAAGAGCAGGGCAGAGGGGCGGGGTGAACTCTGTGCTGGGGTGACTGCACGGGTGCCCGCAGAGAGGGCTCCGAGTGCCACCTCTGACTTGCATGCCATAGGTTCACCACCACTGTCATAGGGTGTATGGTTTTATTAACTAAATGTATTTTGTACTGCAGACTGTCAACCTGTACTTATGTAATGTTAGTGTTGACTTTATGAATGTGCAAAATTATGTGGTTATTAAACAAATATTTGTGCATGTTTTCCATAGTGAAAATGGAACAGTCCTTTATCTGGTGATCCTAAATGCTGATGGCTACTCCAACGATCAATTATTATCCTCTTTAAAATAATAAGATGACTTTCTCAATAGCAACAAATAAATAGAGCATTTAGATGTAGACAGACAGAGAAAAAGGGTTAGTAGGGAGAGGGAACTGATTGTGACAACACCTGGATCTAATCGATTGTAACTTAGTTCTTTTTACACAGCCAAATACATCCTCTCTAAAAGGAAACATGCTGTCAACTTACTTCTGATAGGGCAAGACAGGCAAGCACGGGTAGCTCATGATGGGTGTCATGAAAAGGAAAATGCACCTAATAATTGGGGGTTTTTTCCTACTAAAAACTATTTGTTCCCATTGAATTTTTACTTTAGGAAAGGAAGAGAAACAGAGCAAGTAAAGAAGTGATTATAATTATAATGAATTATTCAACATTAAACCCTTCTACAATAAATATGACACAACTGAGGGCCAAACTACATGAAATGACAGCTTTGCAGTTAGAAGGTAAAATGTATTTCTCCAGAGTCCCATTTATTCAAAGCTGCCATGCCTCTCCAGTTGAGCACGCAAACAGAAAGTCTGTGTTTACATTTGTAGAACTTGTCACTAAATAAAAACAAGATAATTTGCAAAACAAAAGGCAGCTAATTTGCAACTTGAAAATTCTGAGAAACCTGTATTCACATACACATATGACTTCTGAGCTTTAAAACATTTCTACTTCTAATGGTACATAAACTATATCATATAGTCTGATCCCCAACTACATTATCATTATAACATTATGACTGTGTTTAATATTTCAGTGGTTAAATAAAAGTATTACCTTCCCTTGATTTGAAAATGTGTACAAGAATCACAGCACTTCCTTTCTTCCTGGAACATGTTGAGTAAGAATGTCATTCATTTTGCAATGTAAGTGTAACTGTTTCAGTTTCTTTTGAAGTCATAGGTCAGTGATGGTGAACCTTTTAGAGACGAGTGCCCAAACTGCAACCCAAAACCCACTTATTTATTGCAAAGTGTCAACATAGCAACAGGGAAGGAAGGAAACGCTCCCAATGGGCTGCTGGGCAGAGGGGCAGGGTGAGTGCCACACGTTCCATTGGTTCATCACCACTGTCATAGGTTGTATGGTTTTATTAACTAAATGTATTTTGTGCTGCAGACTTTCAAACTGTATCACAGTTTAAAATTACCAGAAAGTAATCTCCAGTCACTTTTTAGTACAGTATTGTGAAATCACAGAGATATCTTTTTATAAATAACTATAATGAGAAGAAAGTACTTTTGGGAAATTCACCTTTGGAATGCTAACAAGTTGCTTCTTAAAAGTGACTTCAAACATTCTGGCAAGGTAGTAAAGGGAGTTCCCACCCCCACCCTTAGGTACTGAAATACATTTTCTGAATTTCAAGGTTATGCTGTTTCAAGCAGGCAGCAAAACATTTTAGACCAATGCTTATTTTTGTTCCATCAAGGATGCCACTGTAATTAAACAATACCCAAGAAGATTACGATGGCCTTCATCTTCCAAATTCAGACTGGATCAAAATACAGTTGTGCAATCTAAACCCAACTACAGTTGACCAGCAATCTTGTTTTTCTCAAGACAAAATTTCATGGAGAAACAGGGCTGTAGAACTGTTGACTCAAAGATTGTGAGTTTTAAAAGACATGCACTGCAAGGTACTATCTTCACATATCAGGAAAAAGCTCCAGTGGTTACTCGAATCTCCTTCAGATCCTTAACCAGCTATGGGGAGAGCAGCGTCATGGAGCTTATTTTCCCCACAGATAATGTTCCAGAAGTCAAATCCCCTATAAGCCACTTTCATGGAAACTATGCCATATGACACAATTTGTTGTTGTTGTTCAGTCGCACAGTCGATTCCGACCCTTTGCGACCCTATGGACCATCGTTCTCCAGGCGCCTCTGTCCTCCACCATCCCCCTCAGTCCTCCCAGTTCTGTGCCCATTGTGTCTACAATACCATCTATCCATCTCATCCTTGGCCTCCCCCTTCTTCTTTTGCCCTCCACCTTTCCCAACATCACGGCCTTCTCAAGTGAATCCTCCCTTCTCATTTGATGCCCAAAGTACTTTAGCCTCATCTTTACTATTTGACCTTCCAATGAGCAGTCAGGGTTAATTTCTTCTAAGATTGACCTATTTGTTCTCCTCGCTGTCCAGGGGACTCTCAAAACCCTCCTCCAACACCACATTTCAAAGGCATCTATTCTTCTGCGTTCAGCTTTCCTAATTGTCCAGCTCTCACATCCGTACATTACCACTGGGAATACCATTGCTTCGACTATTCTAATTTTTGTTTTCAAGGTGATGTCTCTGCTTTTCACTATGTTCCCCAGGTTTCTCATGGCTTGTCTCCCTAGAATCAGCCGCCTCTTTATTTCATGGCTGCAATCTCCATCTGCAGTGATCTTAGATCCTAAGAAAGTAAAATCTGTCACTGCTTCTACTTCTTCCCCGTCTATTTTCCAGGAACTGATCGGGCCTGTTGCCATTATCTTGGTTTTCTTGATATTGAGTCTCAAGCCAGCTTTTGCACTCTCCTCCTTCAATCCAATCAAGAGGTTCTTTAGGTCTTCCTCACTTTCTGCCATTAGGGTGGTGTCGTCTGCATATCTCAGATTGTTGATGTTTCTCCCAGCAATTTTGATCCCATATTGTGATTCCTCCATCCCTGCATTGCGCATTATGTGCTCTGTGTATAAGTTGAATAAGCAGGGTGACAGAATGCAGCCTTGTCTTACTCCTTTTCCTATTCCAAACCACTCTGTCATTCCGTGTTCTGTCCTAACTGTTGCTTCTTGGTTCATGTACAGATTTCTCAGGAGGCATATGAGGTGCTCTGGTATTCCCATCTCTTTAATCACTTGCCACATCTTGTTGTGATCCACACAATCAAATGCCTTAGTGTAGTCAATAAAGCAAAAATAAACTTGTTTCTGGTATTCCTTTGTTTTCTCCATGATCCAACGTATGTTGGCAATGTGGTCTCTAGTCCCCCTGCCTCTTCTGAAACCAGCCTGCACCTCTGGTAATTCTCTTTCCACATGCTGCTGAAGTCTATCCTGTATTATCTTGAGCATCACCTTGCTGGCGTGTGGGATGAGCGCAATTGTTCGATAATTTGAACATTCTTTGGCATTGCCCTTTTTTGGGATTGGAACATATACTGATCTTTTCCAGTCCTGTGGCCACTGTTTTGTTTTCCAAATCTGCTGGCATATTGAATGCAGTAATTTGATGCCATCATCTTTTAGAGCTTTGAAAAATTCAACTGGGATACCATCATCTCCACTAGCTTTGTTGTTTGCAGTGCTCTTTAGGGCCTTTCTGACTTCACTCTCCAGGATGTCTGGCTCAGGTTCAATTTCTTCATCATTGTGACTATCAGGAGTGTTGAGTTCCTTTTTGTAGAGTTCCTCTGTGTACTCTTTCCATCTTTTCTTAATCTCTTCTGCATCAGCTAGCTCCTTTCCGTCTTTGTCCCTTATCATGGTCATTTTTGCTTTAAATGTTCCCTTGATTTCCCGGATTTTTTTGAAAAGATCTCTGGTTCTGCCTCTTTTGTTGTTTTCTTCCATTTCTTTGCACTGTTCTTTTAGATAGTTTTCCTTATCTCTCCTTGCTTTTCTTTGAAATTCTGTGTTCAAATGATTGTATTTTTTCCTTTCTCCTTTGACTTTTGCGTTCCTTCTTTCCTCTGCTATTTTAAGAGCCTCATCAGACAACCACTTTGCTTTCTTACTCTTCTTTTCTTTTGGTATGGTTTTCTTTGCTGCTTCCTGCATGATGTCCCTCATCTCTGTCCATAATTCTTCTGGCAATCTATCTATTGAGTCTAAGCCATTGAATCTGTTCATCACCTCCACCGTGTATTCTTTAGGGATGCTGTCTAGGTGATATCTGTCTGGTCTCTTTGTTTTCCCTATTTTCTTTAGTCTAAGCCTGAATTTTGCAATCAGTAGGTTGTGATCTGAGCCACAATCTGCTCCAGGTCTTGTTTTTGCTGACTGTATGGAGGTTCTCCATCTTTGGCTGCAGAGTATGTAGTCAATCTGGTTTCGGTGTTGGCCATCTGGTGATGTCCATGTGTAAAGTCGCCTCTTGTGTTGCTGGAAGAGGGTGTTTGCTATGACCAGTGCGTTCTCTTGGCAGAACTCTATCAATCTTTGCCCTGCTTCATTCTGTGTTCCAAGACCGAACCTGCCTGTTATTCCCTCCACTTTTTGATTGCCTACTTTGGCATTCCAGTCTCCTAGAATAATTTGAACATCATTTTTTGGTGTTTGTTCTATGAGGTGTTGTAAGTCCTCATAGAACTGGTCCACTGTGGCTTCATCTGCACCCGTGGTTGGTGCGTATATTTGGATCACAGTAACATTGAAGGGTTTGCCCTGAATTCTTACTGACATCATTCTGTCATTTTTGAGGTTGTATCCCATTACTGCTCTTCTCACTCTTTTATTGACAATTATGGCTACTCCATGTCTTCTAAGGTTTTCTTGTCCACAGTAGTAGATGTGATGGTTTCCAGAGCTGAATTCGCCCATCCCTGTCCATTTTAGCTCACTGATTCCCAAGATGTCAATGCTTATTCTTTCCATCTCATTTTTTACCACTTCCAGTTTACCTTGGTTCATTAGTTTTTTCTTAGTCTGCAGCCGGTTTGAGTTTCATTTAGGACACGTCAATCAATTAATTAGCAGGCAAAGTGTCATCTTAAGCAGGGAGAAGGAACGTGTAGCCTTGCAGGTGATGTGAGATGACACTTCTCAAGAGCCCTGGTCAGCTCAGTCCACAGCAAACAATAATGGGAATTGTAGGCCAACAATATCCTGGATCAATTTCTTTGTCTTGTATATTCTCCAAGAGGGACTGGCAACAATATGTTGTAGCATGGAGTACTACTGCCCAGATCACCAGCCAGCCCACTCAGTCAATATTCTCTTTCAGAATATTCCATTCCATTTATACATAAGTGTACACACACATGCACACACACCTCAGCCCAGTTTTCAGTATTTTATGCCTGCCGAGCATCTTTAAGTTTCAGTCTCTTTTTGGGGTCCCCCTTCCCCTTATGGTTCTTTTCCCCCTGAATACATTTGTATATCCTGCTAGTATTTCCCAAGGGACTGCGGTGACTCAAGTGGTTAAGATGCTGAACTCGCTGACTGGAAGGTCGGAGTTCAATTCCAGGGTACTGCATGACTGAGTGAGCTCCCGTCTCTGTCCTAGCTCCTGCCAACCTAGCAGTTGGAAAGCAAAACATTGCAAGTAGATAATTAGGGACTACTTCGGTGGGAAGGTAAATAGTGTTCTGTGCACTCCGGTGTTGCCACATGTCCAGAGAAACATCTGCAGACGCAGACAGACTGGCTCTTTGGCTATAAACAGAGATGAGCACTGAACCCTAGTGTCGGATACGACTGGATTTCGAGCAAGGGCAACCTTTACCTTTACCTAGCATTTCCCCTTTTATGCAGGGATCGTATTACATTTCACTTCATAAGAATATGGTTTTTAAACTCAGGCAATGAGAGAATTGAATGGTGATTGGCATGATGATTCCCAAAGTTTAGAGGGAAAATCTCTGCTCTGATTGGTTTGTTGACTGGCCAAACAATTCCCTCATAGAAACAAGGCCTGGAGAGAAATGGGAAAGCAGACTGAGAGAGTGAAATTGAGAGACAGTTCATGGGGACTGTGGTGGATTAGTGGTTTGAACACTGAACTTGATGACCAGAAGGTTGGCAGTGAGCTGTTCGAGACCCGAGTGCTGCACGATGGAGTGAGCTCCCGTCTCTATCCCAACTTCTGCCAACCTAGCAATTTGAAAGCAAGAAAATGTAAGTAGATAAATAGGTACTGCTTCAGCGGGAAAGGTAACAGCATTCCATGAGTTAGTGGAAATGTCCATGGAAATGTCTGCAGAGCAGACAGTGCTGGCTCTTTGGCTATAAACAGAGATGAGCACGGAACCCTAGAGTCAGATACGACTGGCTTTTGAGTAAGCATCACCTTTACCTTTACCTAGAAGAGTTTAAAAACAGTTCTCATTATAAATATCAGATTCATGGTCTAAGGCAGCTTGCTTTCACCTAATTTTTTTCCACCTCCTGTTATAATCCTATATTATTTCATTAGTTTGAAGGCGGAAGAGAACACTCAAAGCCCTTAATGCAGATCTTCATTTTGCAGCAGCTGTCCTTCACCCTGGAAAGGGCCAGAACTGTTTTCACAGCCTGTCAATAAAGCATCATGTATGCTTGTCAGTTCTGAATATTTCTGAAACATGTCTGCATAATTAGTTTTTTCTTAGTCTGCAGCCGGTTTGAGTTTCATTTAGGACAAAGAGGAGCAACACCTGGCTGTCCTGAGATTGTTGGCCTACAATTCCCATTATTGTTTGCTGTGGACTGAGCTGACCAGGGCTCTTGAGAAGTGTCATCTCACATCACCTGCAAGGCTACACGTTCCTTCTCCCTGCTTAAGATGACACTTTGCCTGCTAATTAATTGATTGACGTGGAGATGAAGATTGTGGTTCTGCAGAACTATTTAGAATGCTGTACTAGAAAAGTGAAGAATAGATACTGTACAAACCAAGGAAGAGAAACAAAAGACTATGTGAGAGAAGTAAATTATTCTTAAAATGTAATCATCTTTGCCCAGATCAAACAAAGAACCTATCCTTCTCTTATCTTTTTCACCACAGTGGTACATTTGTTGGGTAGGATACATTACATGATGTCTGTGTGCATTCATATATTTTCATGTTTTATTTTATTGTTTATCGACAAATGTATGAGCCATTTTTCTACATTCAATAAACTGTAAAATGCAAAACAAAATAAGTTCCTGGGATAAAATAAACATTGTAAAAACCTTTAGAGTAGCGTAAATTCTAAGAAGCCATGGCTCATCTTCAAATACATCTCAAGTTTGCTTCCACTATCACACACATACTTCATAAGGTATGTATTAGGTGACAGTCTGGGAGTTGTGGTATGCAGGTGCCCCAAGTGGCAAGACGGTGAATTACCAGTGGCACTTTCTCAGGGTAGCAATCCAAGCTTATCCTCTTGACAGGTCATGGGTCTTTTTATTTATTTATTTATTTATTTAGTTAGTTAGTTATTATACTTATACCCACCCATCTAGGAGATTTTCCTACTCTGGGCGGCTAATAACACGAAACTCACACATTAAAAACAGTCACACATTTTTTAAAATATAAAAAACCCTATTGGCAATGGAGAGAGACCAAATAAAACCTAATGCTTAGCCGTTTGCAAAACATTCTCAAAGCCTCTTTAAAAAGAAATGATTTCAACTGCTTTTTAAACAGGCAAGGTTGGGACCTGGCACAACCCAACTGGAAGGGAGTCCCACAAAGTTGGTGCCGCCACCGAGAAGGCTCTTCTCCGAGTCATGGCCTTCCTTGCCAGTCTCGAGGTCAGCACTTGGAGCTGCGCTGTCTGAGAGGAATGAGTGATGCAGGCTTGTGTCCTGAAGGGAAGATGCTCCACCAGCTAAGAAGGTCCCAAACCGCTTAGGGCCTTGAAAGTTAGAACTAACATCTTGAACTTGATACGGAAAGGAATGAGTAGCCAATTCAGCCTTGCCAAGGCTGGGGAGATATGACCAAATTTTCTCACTCCAGTAATCAGCCTAGCTGATGCACTTTGCACCCGCACTTTGCACCCGTTGAAGGGACAAGGGAATCCCCATGTAGAAAGCATTACAGTAATCGATACATGAGATTACCAGCAAGATAACTAGTGTTGTGAGGGACTGCAAGTAGGGACACAACTGAGCTATTTGATAAATATGGGGGAAAAGCAGCTTTACACACTGCTGCAATTTGTGCTTCCAGGGTCAGATGGCCATCAAATATGACCCCCAAATTGCGTACTTGGTCCCACCCATCCAAGTTTTGAAATAAAGTAGTCCTAATTTGGGTGCAACACAGGGATTTCCCCTGGCCACGCCCACCATACCACATCCACAGTGTGGTAGTAAAAAAATTTGGAGTCCAAAGGAGAGATAGAGTTGCATGTCATCTGCATATTGGTGACAGTGTACACCGAATCTCTGGATGACCCCTCTCAGCCGCTTCACATAGATGTTAATAGCACTGGGAAAATAATTGACCCCAAGGAACACCCCACGGAGCCGACAAACATTCCCCAAGCTGGACTCTTTGGGGATGATCACTGAGGAAAGAATGAAACCACTGTAAAACAGGGCCTCACACCCCCAATGCTGACAATCCCCAGCAATATACCATGGTCAATGGTATCAAAAGCCGCTGAGAGGTCCAGGAGTACCAGGATAGATGAAGCCCCCGGTCAGCCTCCCAGAGCAACTGTGCAGTGTGACCAGCACAGTTTTGTTGCTGTGGCACGGCCTAAAGCCTGACTGGAATGGGTCCAAGCAGTTGGATTCATTCAAGAACCCCTGCAGTTGGTCTGCCACAACCCTCTCAATGACCTTACCCCCAAAAAAAAGATATTTGCCACAAGTCTATAGTTGTCCATGACATCTGTGGCCAAATTTGGTTTTTTCCAGGAGATGGTGTATAACTGCCTTCTTTAGACTAGAAGGCACAACACCACCCACCAAGGAGGCATTAATGATATTTTCAGGCACTCTCCTACTCCATAGTAGATTTTAAAAGCCAAGATGGGCAAGGATCAGAGCGAGAGGTCCTGGGATTACAATGTGCAAGTGCCTTTTCCACCTCCTCAAGTGATGCAAGCCAAAACTGATCCCAAGAAACCTAGCCGAGGATCTCACTGGACATCTTATCCATATTTACTGCAACAACTGTAGCATCAATGGCCTGTACTAATGGAAGATCTCCAATGTGATGTGATGTGAATGGTTTGCAGGACAGTTGGGATTGATGGGGGCCTGCTGAATGGCCAGAGATGAGGCAATGGACGATTTTATATCATTCAGCTTGTCGATTAGTAGCCTCTTGTATACAGGCCGCATTATAGATTTTCCTGGCCTTCCTTACAGATTGCTCATACAGCGAAGAGGTCCTCCTCACCTGCCCAAGCATAAAGGTAAAGGTCTCCCTTACTCTAAAGCCAGTCATGTCCAACTCTAGGCAGCAGTGCTTATCTCCATTTGCAGCCGAAGAGACAGTACTGTCTGTATCTGTAGATGTTTTTGTAGTCATGTGGCAGGCATGACTAGATGCCAAGTGCATGGAATGCTGTTACCTTTCCCGCTGAAATGGTACCCATTTATCTACTTGCAATTTCTTGCTGAACGCAGAAGAATAGACACCTTTGAACTGTGGTGCTGGTTAACCACTAAGCCACTGCAGCCCCTAGGTCAGAGGGAAAGGGTGAAAAAGAAGTTCCCCTGATAACTGAGCCTTGTTTGTCCAACAGGTCATGCGGGATTAATCTTTGATGCTGCCCACTGCTTGGAAAAGTCTACTCCCAGAATCTCCTAGTTGCCTGGCCTAGAGTCCCCAAAACAAACTTTGCCGAGCTCTTCCTTGCCCCCTGGTTTCCCGCTCTCCAGTTTTAGCTAGCTTTTTATCCATTAGTGGCTTAAACCTAACACACAGGTTCTATGTTCTCATGCATGGGCTACTGGGACCCAGGGTTTTGATCACATCTTCCTAGCAGGGAGGAGAAAGCAACATGACATTGAGTCCAGAGTTGATGGCTCCAAGATTGAGCAGTGATGCACTGCAGCAGGTTCTGTCAGGTTCTGCAGAAATTCCCCCAGGCCATGCCCACTTGGTTGGCCACGACCACCTCCACAGCCCATAATGCAGAAAGTTTGGCCACACCCACAGATTTGGCTCCACCCACAGATTTGGCCAGCCCACAGAGTAGGTAGTAAAAATGTTTGCAGTGCATCATTGAGTATGAGCAGCCATACCTGTGCTGGGATGTGGGTGAAATATTAAACGATGGATAATTGCATCCCACCACTGTGAACCCAAATGATGGGGGCAATAATTTCTTCAGTTTATCCTCAGGAAATGTGTCACCAAATGGGATCCCAAGATGGGCAGTGCTGGGTACATTGGGTGTTTTTAGAATACTGCTAAATTCCCAGAGGTACTCAATAAGATGCAGTGGATATAATGACAGATTATGAACTCAAAAAGACGGGTTTAGATCCCTGCTTAATCATGGAAACTCATTGGGGGTTTGGCATAGGTAAACCCCCGCTTTTTAACATCTGACTTATCTTGAAAACCCTAAAAGTCCTCTGATCTGCTAATTACCAATTAATAATACTACTTACCAATTAATGTTCAAATGATCACCACGATAGTTCTTCGTTAAAACAAGTCCATGCTTCATGGAATTAAGTCTGTGATTCTGGCAGCCTTGTTCTCCACCCCAATCCACCACCACCACCACCACCACACACACAGCTAATTTCCACCACCCTTTCCACATCCTTAAAATCACTAAACCTACTTGCAGTTTCATCAGATTTATGATCCTTTCCAACCCTTATGATTCAGAGTATTAGTTGCAAAGGCAAAAACTTCACTTGCTCGAAAGCCAGTCATATCCGACTCTAGGGTTCAGTGCTCATCTCTGTTTATAACTAAAAAGCCAACGCTGTTTACATCTGCAGATGTTTCTGTGGACACATCTGCAGGCATGACTAGACACCGGAGTGCACAGAATGCTGTTTACCTTCCCATCGAAGTGGTACCTATTTATCTACTTGCAATGTCTTGCTTCCGAACTGCTAGGTTAGCAGCTGGATAAATGACAGGAACTCACTCTGTCTTGCAGTGCTAGGGTCTCAAAATGCTGACCTGCCAATCTTCCAGTCATCAAGTTCAACATCTTAACCACTAAGCCACAGCAGTCTGATTAGTTGCCTACTTGATACTTATAAGCATGGAAGGGTAATTTCAGCTGCATAGTGTCTGTGTATCCCTTCTACTGAACAAAGGAATCTGGGATTCAGGTCTGGACATCTGCCCCTAACAGCCATCACCTCCAAAGAAGCCACATTGCTCAGGATCTCATACTAGATTTGTTTTTCACAAAACAAATAATACACATGCCTCTAGTTTCCCAGCATTTTAGAGTCAGCTTTGAAAGCCCTTCACCCCATAGATCAAAGCTAACATTCAAAAGGGTTTTGTTGTTGTTGCTAATTGGATAACCTATAGCATGAACATACATAGTCAGTAGCAGAAAAAATAATATTTTAAAAAATGTTTCTACCAAGCTTGTGCATCCTTAATAACTATTGCTCAAAAGTAAACATCTTCTGGCATGAATACACTTCAACAGCTAGTCATACCATCGGATCAAAGAAAAGGCTAAGCATTTGCGCCAACCTAGCAGTTTGAAAGCAAGAAATTACAAGTAAATAAATAGGGACCACCTTGGTGGGAAGGAAACAGTGCTCCGTGTGCTCCGGTGTCTAGTCAGGCCTGCCACATGACCACAGAAATGTCTGCAGAAGCAGACAGCGCTGGCTCCTTGGCTTTGAAACAGATGAGCACTGGACCCTAGAGTCGGATACGACTGGCTTTCGAGCAAAGGAAACCTTTAGTGGAACCAGGACTCACAAAATCAAAATCTAGGACCTTTCCTCTAACACACACACTCACACACACCTATGTCCCTAGCTTTGTGCTGCTTTAATTTCTAACTTTCTGTGGGAGGGATCCTAACAATAGATAGTATTAAAAGTGCATATTTCAAGGAGAGTTTTTCTGCTCTCCTACAGTGGTTAGACTAGGAGAGAACTTCTCCCGATTGGATCAGTCACAAAGCAGAGTCTGGTATGGTTTACATGCCACCTAGCAGGGATTTGGAGAACTTTATTAGCACAGAAAGAGATGGACTAAAAGAGCTGTAGCAACGAAAGCCAGAAGAGTTTGAAGAAAGTGAAGACACAATGATGACCATTTGTTGTTCTAATTGAAGAAAAGGTACCCAAATATAAAGGACTGTGGTGGTTCAGTGGTTAAGAGACTGAATGTGATGACTGGAAGGTTGGCAGGTCAGCAGTTTGAGACCCGAGTGCTGCATGACGGGTGAGCTCCCATCTCTGTCCCAGCTCCTGCCAACCTAGCAGTTCAAAAGCAAGGAACTGCAAGTAGATAAATACCTTCAGAGGGAAGGTAAACAGCATTCTGTGCACTCCAGTGTCTAGTCATATCTGCCACATGACTACGGAAACATCTGCAGATGCAGACAGTGCTGGCTTTTCGGCTACAAATGGAGATGAGCACTGTTGTGTATTTAAGGAAATGTGTTTGCCATTTTGTATTGTTGTGAAAGAGTTTAATATGTATTTGCTTTACTATGGTCCGAAGTCTCGTGATATTTCGGGAGGGTTTTGAACGAGAACAGAGCTGTCAAAGGTTCTAACTTTTTTCCCCAACTGTCAGTTCTGATCAGAGATAGTTAAGGAATGTGAGGGTGTGTGGTTAGCTCTGGTCTCCTATTCTTATTCCAAATAAAGTTGTGTGTTTGGCCCGTATTGCTGGATGCAGAACACTAAAAGCACCAAACCCTAGAGTCAGATACGATTGGCTTTCAGGAACAAGGGTGACCTTTGCTTTTACCTTTAACCAAATATAAACTTGTACTTATTTGCTTAGTTAGGAGGAAATTTCCTCCCTATATTCTAATTTCTTTAGATTTTCCTCTTGCTTTTCAAAACACATGATTTCACAAGTTGATTTACAGTTATATATTTGTACATAAATCAACAAAGATCAGTACATCAAACATAGGATTACAAGAATACCCACATCAGGAATGGACTTACCCATCTGGAGATCTTACAGTATGGCTGTAGTGTCACTGAAGGCTGCCAAATTGTCTACTCTCTGCTGAACCCCATTATAGCTCCATGCCATTCAAGGGAAGACCTAGTGGGATTGTCCACTCTATATACACTAAGGTCTCAAACTTGCTCTGCTTCTGCATTTTTGTTATCCGTTTTTCATCCCTTTTCTCTTCCCATCTACATGACTTCCTAAAACAACTTCTGTGGCCTCCCCAGATAAAAGATCAGTTTGTTTAATTCACCTGCTGTCATACTCTTGCACGACCATAAATTCCTATGGAGGCCTTGAGGTGGCTACAAGTTTGACATTGGTTCAAGGTCAAGATTACTGCAAATCAGCTGCTGAACACCATGCTGCAGATTTTTGATAAGGAACTCAAATAAACATCTTCATCATCATTTCTAGCTAATGACAAAGGTACAGGCAACAATGAACCTGCAAAAGCTTCACTGGATTTAATTTGTTTTGTGTTGATGTGCTTTGCCTAGTGACCAACTCCAACCCATTTGAAAATAGCTAATTTAAAATTGTCAGACCAATCAATTGAGGCTGACCCTGTTATTATAATCTTAGTTTGCTCCAAAACGGGAAAACACACTTGTATGTGCAATGCATTTCCAACTTGCCTTGAGTGCATTGCTTCAATGCTTCTTATTGATTTCCTGACTCGTTTTCCTTCTTTTCAAAATGCTAGCAGACTAAATTTGTACAAAGTGTATAAGAGGTGCTAATTTTTCTTTTAATATTGAAAGCCATCGCATATCTGTCTTCAAGGAGACCCAAGCTCATGCTGAGTTCACATTGCTGATGTAATGCCCAAGAGGTTTGCACATGTATGTTTATGACATAAGGCAGCAATTAGATTGTTGATTGGCTAGACTGGAGAGTGTTATTTTCTTTAAAATATCTGCCCTCTGGCAGAAGAACACAATGATGGTCCTAATTATAAGTACATAAATAGTATCACCTAGCCAGTGGGATTTCTTACATCCTTAATCCTCACACAATTGCCTATCTCAGCTAACCACTTCCCTTGCTTGATTGCACCATTGTGGTCCTTATTTATGGACCAACATCCGCAAGCTGAGTCTCACCTTTGACTACTATCGTCAGCCTGAAGCTTGTGCATAGAAGATTCTGCACACGTGAGTGCAGGCTATATCGTGGCCCACCCTCATCCCACCAAATCTGTACTAATTCTCCTGGGAAGTGATGATCAGGTGAGAAGCCCCAGGCAATCAGCCAACTGATCATACAAGCAGAAATATTTAATGCAAAACACCTAACGAAAGCAGAGCTGATCAGCATTGCTGGGCAACTGCCTTCATGGAGGACCAATCTCTATCCAAGAGGATCCACAAGAATACTGCTGGGTGAGGAAGAGCCATATCATGACACATTAGTGTGCCACTCCAGCACACTGTGTATTCTGAAATAACCAGAGGGTTTAGGGAAGGTGGGAAACAGGTACCCCCTTGCCACATCTGGACACCCATGTCATCATCCCCAAGAGTATGATGTCCTTCCTGTTGCTCAAACAACCTGCCCAACAGTGCTATGGTCAATGCATCTGGGTCTCGGGTTGTGTCCAGACTGGAAGTGACAGAACATATAACTACAGTATGTGCCCAGTTCCCCAATTCCAGATGTAGAGCAAACTCAAGGAATCCCAGTTGATGGCTGCTATCTTGAACAACCAGTGTGCAATACTGGCTCATCATCAACTTTTCATTGGGTTCTTGGGGATAGACAACTATTTTGAAGGGACTTTGCTTGGAGCGGTGCCCACTACTTTTAAACACAACAGGATGAGTGGGGGCTGCAGCAGCTATGGAGAGGATGTTTGGGCTAGCTGCTTGCCATGACACTATCTTTCCCCCCCTTTTTTCCTTTTTTTAAAGGGAGGGCTCTCCAAGGAAAAAAAAGTTGGTGCACTTTTGTCAGCTATTGTGACTTCTTGCTGTGATTCCAAGTTCAGGTATAAGTTGGGGTGGGGGTGGGGGAGGAAGGATACTCATTTTTGTTCCCAAATGCAAAGCTTAGAAAAGTTACTTTTTATATATTATGATTTCTAAACCTCTTAGCTAGCATATCCCATGGCTATGCAGCAGTAATGCACTGCAAAAATGTTTTACTACCTACTCTGTGGGTGGGGCCAAATCTGTGGGTATGGCAAAATCTGTGGCGTGGCCAAACATCCTGCATTATGGGCTATGGAGGTGGGCATGGCCAACCAAGTGGCCAGGCCTGGGGAATTTTCTGCTACCGGTTCTGCAGAACCTGACAGAACCTGTTGCAGTGCATCACTGCTATGCAGGCTGGGGGGGAGTGGGGGTGGGTTGATGAGTTATATGGCAAAAAGTAACATTTCTAAGCTATACCCAACCATGTTCAAGATGTTGTCTTGCTAGCAGCATGTCTGTGGCTTTGTATTGCATGGAGGAAGGGGTTTGGTTGTGGACAGACCAAGGGGGGGGGGGGGATATTTTGTTTTTCAGAAGAATGTACTTATGCTTCCATTACACATACCTGCCCTATTTACCAAACCCAAACTAGAAAACAAGTCTCCAATTTAAAATGAGACAACTATGAGACAAGGGGTTGGAACTAGACTTACTATATTTGCCAATGTATAAGATGCATTGGAGTATAAGGCACACCCTGTTATTACCAAAATAGCCCACTATACAACACTATATACAGTATAGGATGTACTCTATTTTTCCAGTGTATTTTGAGGGGAGAAAAGTGGTTCTTATATGCCAGCAAATATGATAATTCTACTTGCAACAGTCCCACTGATATTAGCAAACTCTTGTTGGGCATGGTTAATGTCTATTCCATTGATTCTAATACATTTTTGCTGCCTAATATATGGAAATGACATTATCCATCCAGGGTTCTGACAGGCTTGATCAGAACATAACACATATGGAAGCCTAACTGAAATGCAGCTTATTATGACTAAGGTGTATACCCTGAACAAAATCTTACTCACATCTACCTGGAAGAAAACAACACAGAAAACACACCCAAAAGTCCTTGACAATAAAACTTCTACATATAAATATTTTATCTCATGAGAAACTGCTCAAGGCTAAAAGGAAGGAATCCAGTTGCACATATCAAGGTAGATAAAACATTCTGAGCAACAGAAGTGTGACCTAATTAATACAGTTATCTAAATACATTCCCTCATACCCTCTTCAGAAAGGACACTTTCCCAATCACACACACCCCACATTAAACACATTATCTTGTTTCTCCACAGGATCTCTCAAATATATATTGAACTACAGGTCTAAGGTACCAGGTCAAGTAATACCATCTTTATTTATTCAAAGCCTTCTCTCTTGATGTCCTTTGATCCCTTGATGAAAAAAGACCCTGTGGTGCTTCTTTTCCCTTCAAGTCCCCAGACCCCATATCTATCCAGGAAGCCTAATAGACCACATTCCTTTGAACATGGGTGGCAAAGTGCAACTCTGCAAATGTTATTGGGCTGCAAGCCCCTTTAGACCTAAAGAGGACAGCAAAAGGAAAAGACTGCTATGAGTCACCGTCCATCAAAATCTGAGGGTGCACTTTGCTTATCCTTGCAGCACATCTAATACACAACCAAAGCCAATAATACACGAAAGTATCTTCTGGTGGCCACTTCCTTCTCCTTCTTAGTCTCTCTCAGGAACAGGAAAATATTTATTTTGTTTTAATTTTACTGTCTAAGGCACCATCGATGTTGATGATGCCACTACAGACAGCAGCAGCATCTAAACATCTCCTTGGAAATATCTCTCATGAATTTCACCAGGAACTTACTTTGAGGTAGGTGTAATTCAGACGTATAAGGTTAGAACATGAAGTAGTTAGATTTGTGAGACTGAGAATTGAGATCCTGATGTTCAAGTCCCCACTGAGACTAGGTGGACCTTTCTTTCAATTGGGTCTACCCATTGGGCTACCCTGGTGGAAAGGCAAGGTCAATATGCAATAGGTCGATGAATTAAAACAATGAAGTGATGCAAAGCACTGTTTGTTTAGGTCAATCACACAACGTCAATATAAGCACAAACCATCCCCATGCAGGCATAGTGACAGGCTCTAAAGGGAACAAACAGATCTTGATGAGGCACTTTTGTCTTCCTTCCGAATGATCTTTGGATCATGAACTTGTAAACCAGTATGATAAGGAGATGGTGGATTTCTGGAATACCAGAGCTTCTCAGTTTCTGCCATGGTCAATATGCTGTAGTCAGTGCAAGTATCCTGAACAGGAATCAGGAAGGAGAAAGGGCTTCATATGGCTCCTTGCCAACCATTTCCCTTGGATGCAGCTATACCCACAAACTGCCGCATCATCCTATGTATTCCAGGAATTGTATTCTTTAAAGACAATCGGATTTGGAAAGAGTCTTAAAACATGCAGGATTGCTACCATATATATAATTATCAGGAAAGTAATATGAATAGGAACATTTTATCTGTGTATTGCCTAGGGTCAACTTATTCATTTAAATTACTTGCCAGTGAGAAAAGCTTGTTCTTCCTTGCATATAAAAAGAAATTAAATTGAATATAAATGTCTTTGCTGAAATAAACACCTATCATGTCTTTATATCACAGGCTGCATCCACATGGAGTAATAAAAAAAACCTTCTCTCTCTATCAGCTTTTAATAAATCTATGGAATAAAACCCAAGCCGTGGATGACTTGCAAAATCATTGAAAGTCTACCAGTGACCTTCAAATCCCATCTAAGCAGGGCTTGGAAATACTAGTTAATGGAAGACCTCTGGTGTTAAAGTGTGCACCATAATGTGCAGTGCAGAGGCAAGAAGCTCTCCCTAAGGACAGTGGAATAACCAAGTCATAGAACAGATTTTTCCTTTGTGCATTTCACTTGCTAATTATTAGTATCATTCCTTTGAATATAGTATTACATCATTTAAAAAATTCAGCTGCCAGCCAGTATGGACCACAAGAAGACATTCTATCAATCAACTCCATACTGCAGCATTCTCTATGCATCTTAAGCCATGTGAGCTATCAGTGTCATCCAACAGATCTATATACCATCTTGAAACCAGTCAAATTAACTGGGGTTTCCACCACACAACCTGTGGTTATAGTGAGTCTATTGAGAGAATAAAATGTCTTTGACATTTTTTCATAGAATTATCATCTTTTTTTAAGAGCCATAATATGTAAAGTGGTTTAAAATGGACATACAGGAACAATGTATATGCCATAATCCTCCTGTCCTTCCTGTAATAAAATTCTAGCCTAGCTTCCCACTCTCTAATTTGGGGTGACTATGCTCTTCACAATCCCTGCAGGGATTCTTCCTAACTTTTTCTTTGAAGTCCTAAGAAGTTAGGAACAAGGAGTAGTGAGTGACTGATAGAAGAAACACTATCTCTGTGTTCAGAACCAAAGACTGGAAATATAAGAGTCAGCCTGAGACAACTCTCACCGCTATCTGCTATTGATAGTGAAATTCAGCAGTGAAAAACAACAGTATTGCTACCGATGACAAAATTCATTTATTTTACATAATATGTTGATACGAAGCACACACAAAAAGAATATGTCATTCAAATGCATGCTGGATTTCTTGAAAACCTTCAAGCA